>LPNX011144752.1:18429-40060 GCA_001517045.1 Pseudotsuga menziesii | reverse complement strand
ATTTTATGCCAATTTTCACTGTGTCTGATTTTTTTTTGCCCCTCTTACAATTAACAGGATAAGATGACCTTTGTGGTTTAGACAGTTGGTTAGCTTTAGAATTGTTCCATGGTGTGAGTGATATTTGATGTTTCCTTGCCCTTTTTCCATCCCCTTGTTTTCATCAAATCATTGAGGAAGGCATGATATCATTAGTTTAAGAGCCTTTTAATTTGTGGGGTATAGTATTTTTTGGTTCTTTCTACTATGGGATTGTCTTAGGGTTGCCTTAGGGTTGAAAATTAGTATGGGAAAACAAGTTAGCATTTCCTTAGGGTTGAAAATTAATATGTGAAAACAAGAATCATCATGAATGTACATACTATATTGGCATAAAACTTTGTTTCATAGAGCAGTATGGGTGAACAATAGAAGGCTACAAATCAATGATAAGTTAGGGATAATCTCCATTATAAAAGGACCTTTGGGTAGGAAAAACAGGGCATCAATTCATCCTCCATTGGAGTCCTTCAACCATTCATCTCGCTCCCCTTCGTTCGTAGGTCTCAAAATATTTACTTTGGGAACAAAGTGCTTATACAGTTCGATCAAAGCCACTAGCTATGCAAGATGCTGAAAGTAAGGATATTGTTTCATGTTTCACTTTTGTTGTCAAAATGAATACTAAAAAGTTAGGAAGTACCAAAGCTAGTCATTATGTTCACGTGGAATCAATGTAGGGAGAGAAGTCATGTCTACTTTTTTGTTCTTGAATGGGAGCAATAATGAAACCACAATAGTGGTTTATAGATGGAAATCATGTAATGGAAATCACAGGGCAACTGTCAAACATTGGGAATAATCATTGTACTGATAGGGGCCCTTAATGTAGAACAAACTTGGTATTTTAGGGCCAACTAGGGTTGTTACTTCTCTTGTGCACAGGTCTAGATATTTTTAGGGTTGTTTTGTGACCTACGATTGCAAGGAAATCCATGAAAGGCTATTATTTGCTATTGATCTCCTTAAAGAGATTTTCGAGAATCACCTAAAGCACAATCCAACTTGGTTTATAGGGTCTGAAATTAAATGGTATTAGTTTTATTTAGGTTTCTTTCCCCCCTTTCATGGAGAAAAAGCACCCAAAATTCATGATACTACTATAAATTGTTGTTTAGGAGGTTGGAACAACCCTTATTTATTCCCAGAATGAAGGTTTGAGGCTATTGGAGTGCCCAGGCCTACTCTTTATGTCCATATATGTGCCCAGAATTGTTTTTTAATGTCGTTTCAACCCTCGAATTCAACCAAACATTTCTCAAAGCCTGTTTTTCCATTGTTCGTCACTTTTCATAGGGTTATTCATGCCCAGAACTGCCTTTTAACCCTCCAATTTGGCCCAGATTTAGAAGTACACCTGTTTGGTGATGTATAAGTGCACAAGGGTGCCCAAGATGGTGAAATAGGGTTGCTTCATACCCTTTTTTATTTCCAAACAGGTTTGTTTGTGCCCAAAATTCATGTGGATGCTACTATAAGGCATATGAATGAGATTTTAGGGTTGCTTTCACCCACAGATTTCTCATTTTCACAGCCAGAATTGCAAATACCACCTCCTATGTCCATTGACCATCATCTTTTATTGCTGCAATGTTCCCAAATCTAAAAGTTGGCCTAATTATAGCTGATTTGAGATGCTTTATTGTTTGTTGTGACCTTCAGAATGCTCCCAAAGTGCTCAGATTTGTCCCTTTGATGCTCATACTTGATTCTAGAGTTGTTTATTCCCATAGGACTGCCCAACATTTCTCCTAGTGTGACATTGAAAATACCAAGTTTGTTCTGGAAGCCCTAAATAGGGCCAATTCACCTTGGTGTACTCGTTTATTGTTAGAGGAAGGCCTTCTCTCATTATTTGAGGAACATTCACCCTTGGAGACACATGCATAAGGGTAGTGTTCAACCCTACCAAAGGAGAAAGTCATCATTTGAAGCATTCTTACACTCTTTTATACACCATTTCATGAGAGATATTACATGCTTGGAGGTTACTCATTGAGCTGGTCCACTTGGAAGGTTGTTCACATGGTTCATGCCCTATTTTGTGAAGAACATTTTTGTATTTGGGGGCTGCTTTATATATTGACTATTGTCCACATGCGTGGCATATAGGGCCTACAAATCAAGTTGTGTTTTACTCCAAATAATGTTATGATGTATAGGAATCCTACAAAGCTAATTGACTCAAAAATGAAGTAGGTTTATAGTCTCGATGTTTATATTTCTAGGTTAATTTTTTTTTAATTTAAGTGTCATGTGTGTGACCTGTGCATTCCCACATTCACTTGGTCAATTTAGTACGGATTGGGATTAATTGACTATTTTGTTACCGATCCATTCATTCATACCCTGATTTGCTTAGTTCGGTACCAAACTTTTCACTCCAATCGTTTCAAAGGTCGAGTCAACTATGTTGGGGGTCAACTTGGTTGACTCGGCCACCTCGGTAGAAACACACATGATTAAATCTGCAACTATTATTGTTGAAAAGGGGCTAGGCCAATAAAAGGAAAAGGCAATGTTAGGAAAAGGAAATGCAAGCAATAAGTGAGAATGGAGAATTGTATGTAACTAAAAGAGGGGCATACATAAGAATTCTTAGGGCATACATTAGAATGTTTTAGAATTTCTAGTGTAGTGTTGTAGGAATGACACTATGCAAATAAGGCATTGACTTGATAGTCACAATCCCATTAGTATCATAAATTATGGGAGAGATCAAAACAACATCCCTACAAAAATATTAACCAACAAGTATGGTTTTGGTGTTTCATTTGGAGAATAAAATCCTATAACAATAGTTGTTATTATGACTCTTAAAGGGTCTTGAATGAGTTATGTGCACTTTTAGGCCCTTCAACTTTCAATAAAAAGAAGCCATAAATAACAAGTATGTGCACCCTAGAAAACATGGAAATGATCATAAAACATATTAGGTAAAATGGATAATCATCTACAACATCCCAACATCATTCATGGGAAAACTAAAAACCACTTACAACCATCAAAAGTAAGGGTTACAACAACAATGAGTGTAGAGTAAGGAGATAGGAGTGGCCAAGAAAATGAATAATCGGGCCAATGTAGAGTGGAAAAGTGACCAGCTAGAAGTTTCGACGAAGAGATTAATCAAGATTCCTTGAAAAAGGAACTCATGTCAAAGATGATTTTTGATAGAAGTGAACAAACATACCAACTCTGTATCACTTCTATCCGAATTAAATGTAGATGAATGCGAAGATATGTTATTTGAACGAGATAGTCCATTAAAGGAGAACCTCCAGGTTTTGTACAGACATATATTGGCATAAATTGCAGTGTTATATTTGATGCATATGCATAACATATCGTCTCAAGCTTGACAATGTTGAAAGGCCAAAGTACAATGGCCAAAAGCATACATATGAAGCTTATGAAGCCTACCCAATTCATGTTAGGAAAAGTAAATGCAAGCAATAAGTGAGAATGGAGACTTGTATGTAACTAAAAGAGGGGCATACATTAATGATTTTTAGGGCTACCAAATGGCCACACCTATTAAACAAACTCATTCTTGACAAGATTTTTCTTTAACAAGTTTTTTGCTTACAAGTCTTTCCAAAGTCCAAGTTTTTTTGCTGGTATTTTTCTATGCTTATGCAAAAAATTTGTTTGGCCATGGTGCAGGTAGAACCAAATAGATATTTGTCAGACCTGTCTTCCTCCAGTGAAGGGAGTTTGGGAAGGCTAGAGGAAAGTGAGACATCCAGTAGGTCTACACGGGCTAGATCAACTAGATGTTAGAAGATCAGAAGAAAATTCGACAAACGCATGAATTTTTTTCTCCAAGGAGGGGGGTCATGTTCCTATGATGATGAGACAATGGGAGACATCAACGTGCCCTTAAGGTACCAACACCTAGTGAAACAATGGGTTCCTAGTGATCTTCCTAAAGTAAACACTGATTTTTGTTTGAATGAGAGAATATATAGAATTGCACCATCGTTGTTACATGGATTGGGGTTGTTTTGCATGGACGGTGTAAAGGTTGGATATGGTAGATTACAGAATTGATGGAGTATGTTGGACCCTGTTAAAACTATAGTGATTGGATGTGCCTGGTCCAATATACACGAAGTATGCGTAGATATGGGTTGTCAGCAAAAGCTCAAAATAAAGGAGCAACGATGTACATGGATGGAAGGCCAAAAACAACCGGTTTATAAACAGTACACAACTAGGGTCTACAATGAAGCAACCCAAATACATATTCAAGTCGCGTGAAGGAAACCGTGTCTTTATATGTGAAATTAAATCAATAGTTGCTAGCAAAGAACTGCTTAGTGATTACAATTTGAATCATGTAGATACAAACAATGTTAGTATGGTTGTGATACAACAAACAATTTAACCACCATTTTATTGATTATTTTAACATCTATAGGACTTTTTGTTAGCATATAATTGAAATGATATACTTTCCATGTTTCCTTATGTAACTTTTAGTATGTTTTTGATGCAGGGTTCTCTCAAGGGCACCTCCATCTCCGTAGATGTTTGTCGACTCGAGTCAAGGCAGCAGGTATACATCGATATTTCCAATGTAATATTAAATTTAGGATGGACATACAGATACATTGTTATGTATTTTCATTAGTATATTAGGTTCGTTTATATAATACTATCTATTTTCCATGCAGAGTGTTTATTAGGGAATCCAAGTGGCTATTGATCAACCGACTACAGCATCAGTGAAACAGCCAAACATGAATGTAATTCTCCATTTCAAATACTTTAAAATCGTAAACATGTATATCGTGACGCATTATGTTTATTTTGTTATGTATTCTTTCGTTTTTATGGTTTCGTTCATGATGGTAATGTTGTCTACCTTTTTTGAAGATTGACCAGGGAAAGTCCCCAGCTATTGATCAGACGACTGGAGCCTTGAGGAAACCAATAAACCTAAATATAATTCCACATTCTAAATACTTAAAAAATGTACACAGATAAAACATGTAGAATAGTGTTTATTTTTGTTATGTATTTGTTAGCTTTTAAATATTGCGTTCATTTTGATAATGTTCTCTACTTTTCTTAGAGGTGGCTGATCGAGGTAAATCCCCATCTATTGATTAGACCACACCCTCATCTAGGCATCAGGTAATCCTACATGTAATCCCTAATATAATTATTTACGCACACTATTGCTTCAAAGACTAAGCAATTTTTTATATATTTCAATTCCAGACAGGGGATTCCGTTTTTGAAACAACGTCTCAAAACTCTTTACAGAATAAGGCCTCTTGGTTGATGAGAGATAGTGAAATTAGAGAGTCTATAGATCTGTTGAGGGTGCTACAAAGGACAAGGGAAAAACAAAATGAGGAATTGATTCATCTGACATTGGAAGTTCCACTAACAGAAGAGCTTGAACAAAGGATTCAATTATTATTACAGCAATGTAAACAAGTGGACGTAAGTTATCAAATAAAAATGCAAATTCATTTATAAAAACTTTATAATATTTTATTTTATATGCTATTGAACTTATAATACAATGGTTTGAATTTATAGTGCACTATGGAGATTATCAGTGGTGGTCAAGGAAATGTTGGTCCCAGTGACCAAACCACTCCACATACACCACATGCTGCTCCCATATTGTCCATTGAACAATCCGCAACACGTTCTATGAAACCTTCAAGGGCAGCGGAGAGTGCAGCCGGTGTTGCCCCACCCACAACAGATGTTGCAGAAGAAGGGGTGGATGCAGGGTTAGATAGAGATGTGGAAGCATTTCCTGGATCTTCTCGTGTGACTAGCATTGGTTCAATAGTGTGTACATTTTTGGTAAATGAAGAACTGGTTCCAATAAAGATAGAGAGGATTCCAGGTCATTATAGATTGTTCAATTTAGTTTTTATAATTTGTGTCTAATATACCGATAATATTTTTTAATGTTTACCAATGATGGCATTAATGTTTTGTAGGAAATTATATATTTTATAAACACATGAATGATTTGGCCTTGGATATCTTCGGGCCCACCATCTGCACAATGTGGAACAAGTAGCCAAAAGCTTTAAAGGATGATCTGACTAATCGCTTGGTTAGTCTGTTCGGAAAAGATGCCTTCGATACATCGAAGGTCCTACAAAAGGATGAAAAACATCTGAAGATTGTACGAGACCAATATAGGGTTCACCTAGAAAAGAACCCTAGGTATGAGCGCCCTTCAATGATTCCATCTATGGAGTGGAAAGCCCTCGTGGAAGATGGAAAAGAGAAGGGCCTGAGAAAATCAGGAAAGATACCACCAGGTGGAACTGGGAGATACATTCCAAAATGTAGTGGTAAGCCTTATTATTACTAGTTTTTATATCAATTTTGGTACATTGACTAATGTATTTAAAAACTTAATTAGGCTCTCGGGGACATCTAAGGCCACAAAGGAAAGAATTGAAAAAATTGGCCAACAAAAGCTTGGGCCTGGTAGTTACTCCAACTTGGCAGCCCGATAGGTAAGTATTGCAAAACCCAAATCCGCATCCAAATATCATATAGATTATTATTTTTGTTTTGTTCTGACAAAAGGCTTTAAAATTAATGACATCGTGCAAATATGAAGGCTGACTGGTTCAAAGAATTTCCCAGTGTGGATTACATGAAGCTTGGCTTCGAACAGGGCTTTGACGCCATTGTTGAAGACTGAAGAAGCTTTTCTGGGAATACTGCACGATCTTCTGTTGATCCATCTGGTGCCCAGGTATGTGAAAAATGTATAGTTTAATGATAATTTATTATTTCTCATGCAATTTGTTCCTTATAAATAAATTAACATAAATTATTTATTCCCTTTTGTGCAAGAAAGTAATGATCCTATTCATGTCGAGGATGTAGTACATGACCAACCAAACGAAGATCATGCTTCTCATCCTGGTAATGAATTTATCAATGTGCTACTATTTTTTATAGACCATTGTAGATGATGAACATTAATTCCAATTCTACACAATTCAACTGTAGAGCATGTAGATGCAGATCATAACACATAACAGGTTGGCTCATATGAGATAATGTTGAACATGTTGATGTGCCCATGGCAAGTAAAAACACACATTCGTAATGTTTTTTAAATGAATTACTCATATTTATCAAAATATAAATATATTAATGAAATATTTTGACATTATTGCATAAAGTCATCGCCCCTCGCCTGAAGTTCAACCTTGCGAGTAGAGTAGTAGGGATACCGATGATCAAATTCTCAAATATGTGACTCTAACTAAATATTTAAAGAGAAGAAAAATAAAAAGGAAGTGACTAAACAAATTTTGAGTAATTCTTAATTATAAAAAAAACATTTAATGTTTTTTTCCTCTGTTTCATGAATGAATGTTTGAATGAATGCTTTACTGAATGGTTTACTGATTTTTTTTCTTCCATTCACTAAATTAATGTTTTAATGAATGAGTTAATGAATGGTTTAATGAATCGTTTTTTCAGTTGTTGAATGATTGAATGGTTTAATGAATGATTTAATGAAAGCATCTGTCAACTATTGAGTGAAATAATTTGCAGTAGATGCAGTGTTATTTGCATTGTGAAATAGTGAAATAAATTGTTATTTGCAAGTATATGCATTGGGTTTGGGGAGCTGAGAGTGATGTGAGGGTGGGGAGGGGCCATAAGAGCTTCCACCTTCACGTTGTTGGTTCTGTTTAGTAGAGAATATTAAATTATTCTCGAAACAAAGATGATCTCAATGAATGGTATGGAAGAATACATTAAAAAACATCTATTTCTATAATTTTAGTGTATAATTTTCACTATTGTTATTTGACTCCTTCATTGGAACTTGTTACACACAGAGTTGAGAAACATTTCCATAGTTAAGAGGCAAGAAATGGCATTTTGATTAGATCAATGGCCATATATACATAGTATTCTTGGTTATGCATGTTTTATCAGGTGATATATTCTTAACAATTAATTTACTTGAATAGTTGAATAGTATTGTAATTTACATTGTAATATAATTGTATTTATTTAGATTGGTTTTGTTATTTTCATAAACAAACATAAATTTATTTGATGGGTCCTAACATGAAACTATTGCAACAGGACAAAAAATGAAGTATGATGAATGATGTTTTGAAAGGTAAAGCAGAAGAAGACAGTGTGAAGATCCACAAATCAAGGTATATTTATGTTTTCTTTTGTTTGATTGAGTTATGTATTGGGTATTTATGCATGTGCACACACATGCATTTATTTGATGATGACGATTACCATACATTGAGGCGAACTTTGTTCTATCTGATCTAAACAATTACCTTAAATATTTTGATTTATCATGATAACTGGCCCCTTGGTAATACTTTACCAATACCATATAGCTAGGACAACAAAATTAAATGTAAGCATTTCATTACAATAAATATGATAGGCATTTGAGTTTGATGGGAGTATGAAAGGTCAAAAGACATAAAAAGATAGATAGACTTGTGAGGAAAATGGTGTCTGAAGCGTTGTTTCCCTATTATTCTGCATGAGTATATTGTTATCTGCCCCAGTTTATGTTTCTTCGGTATTTTTGTAATTTGTTTCTTAATCTCATATCTTGTTCAACTTTGATGTTTGATTGGGAAGTGGAAAACCTATGTTTATATTTGTGCTTATCCCTGTAGATTGTGAGTTGGGAATGGTACACATTGGTATTTTTAGTTTCCATTGTAACTTTTCACCCCAACATCACTGTGCACTTTATTACTCATAATTGCTAATTTGTTACAAAGTCTTCTTTGCGCAAATCTTTTGTTAGGCATTTATATCTTTCTGTATTGCTTCCAATTTATCACCGAGTTTAAAGTGGTCACTTAGAGAAAACATCTCAAATCTGGAATACAAAAGAAGAATGACTGCATTGATAATTATGGTAACAAAGTATTGAGATATGCTTGAAAAAATAAACATCTATTTGCTACTTTATTTCTGGAAGGCATTGTTTGAATGCTTAAGTTATAAAAACTGCTTATTTTTGTTGTTTTCAAGCAATCTTCCAGAGGTATCCACGACCTGAAAAAGAGTATCAGACATTTTCACCGATTTGCAATAATAGATCGCTAGATTTGGTATGACATATTTTCGCTAAAGGAAACATTTTCACATTTGTTGGAAACAGTTTCGAGGTTCTTTCCCAAGGAAAATATGTTTTTATTGAAGAAAGCCCATTTGCAGCCATGACTTTTGGTGGTGTTGATCCTATTCAATACAAGGGTAAACATCAATATGCTCCTGTTACTCGAAACGGTTACTAGAAGGCATGTAATAGAATCATGTTAGTTTTCCAGGTTTAATATTGACTGTATTTAAGGATAAACACATGCATACCATGTTCTTTATATGAGTCAATATAGTTACTAGTAGGTATGTAATGGGATTAATATACTCTAATAAATCAATTTTTCTATTTCCTTCAGTTTGACATGGGATACTTTCTCATTGATGATCAATCAACAGGTCAGCGTACAGTCCATCTTATTCAATTGGGCACATGATTGCTTCTTAAGGAATCTTATGAAACTATTAATGGCATTTTATGAACATTTTGTTGCAGGTTTCTATGCTGGAGGTTGTGTTTCTATTGCAGATTTTGGAACTTCTTTCCTAGCTGGTCCATCATGTTGATGTAATTGTAACTTCGGAATGTATTCACTTTTTTTTCTTATCTATTGTAACCCGATGTTCATTCCGGGATGTATTGTAATGTATTTGAGTCATGTCATACCCCAATGTTTATTTCGGGAAGTTTTTATAATTAGAAAGTCATGTCAAGTCATTGTGGGTAACCCTCCTATTGGTCAAGGGTTAAAGTCCCAACAGTTGTGGGGCCCTTGGGTTATTAGACTCTCCTAGTGAAGTTGACCCTAGGTGAGTCATTGTAAGTCGGGGCAATAGTCCCCACCATTGTGTTACCCTCCTATTGGTCGGAGGAGGAAAACTCCCCACAAGTGGTGGGGCACTAGGGTTATTAGACATTCCTAGAGATGTCAGCTCTAGTAAGTAATTGTTAAGTGAGGCCGACATGTTGGAGTGCACTTCAAGTGAATGGAAGAATATAAATAGAGAGTGAGAGCCTCTCTATTTATCACTTGCAACACACATCACTCACTCACTCAAGTGTGGCACATTAGTGAGGAAGGAAATACAATGGGACTAGACAAGAAGAAGACTACTGCTATCGGGAGTGCATCTTACTGTTTTGGGCTTTTACTGTTTCGGTGCTGATTCTATCTCTAAGGAAGTTGCGGGATTTTCTCCTTTATGGTTTTCCTAAGAAAAATTCTTTGTGTCTCTTGTCTCTTGTGATGTGCTTATGTTTTATTGTTGTGCTTGTTATTCTCTCAATGAAAAGATCCTAAGATCATAATGCTAGCTTATATGATGAAAAACTAACACATCGGTAAAGAATGCATACCTTTGATATTTTGTAAATTTCTTGTATATGTTAGTGGTGTTTTATATGTCTGTGCATGATATTCTATTGTTGTAAAGCATAAGTGTTTCATAGCCTCACCAAGGATATAGGGCATAAAAATATATTTTAGAATCATAACCAACAGAGTATTATCATTTAAACCACTTTTCTTTGAAATCAACAGTAGTAGAGAATTTTATCAGCTAGCAAGTGTAAGTATTAACAACCATCACGTATCATCACATAGGCATTATTATCATCATTTAGATTAACTGTAAATACTATTGTATATCAACATGAATTACTATCTGAGTTAACCATCCTTTAAAGGGTTTATACAAGTACTCCTTAGCCTGAAAAGAATGTTTTTGGAAGGAAAAATTCAATGATATTGTTGATATTTCCCCATAACTCAAATATGACCCTAACTTGGTTGATTTTGTAGGTCTGTTTGATAGGTTTTAGGGCTAGAAATGATAGTAACACTAATCAGTAAGGAAAGAATCCCTAAATTTCCCTACTAAACAATTAAATGGGGTCATTGTAAGGCAGAAAGTAACCTTTTATCAAGGTCAAATTATCCCAACCCCTGAAACATGTCAAATATGAAACCCTAACTCTAACTTTTGACTGGTGTTTTTAGGTTGCTTCTCAAGTTCATGGATGTAGACAAGAAGATAGGTGACGCACTGGAGGATCTAGGGCTAAATAAGCAGGACAAAATTTGAGGGTGGCTTAGAATTTGAAAGTTGTTATTTTTGGATTATTGAATTTTATAAATTTCTAAGGTTTTCTAGTTTATAAAAACGCAGATCTAATCTAACACTACACTAATCATGCAAATGCATCTATTTACACATGAAATACTAAATTTTGATCAAAATGACAAATCTTAGGTTTTTTGTGAAGTTTAATTCAAACCCAAGGCCATGAGGGATGGTGATCAGCCTCCCTCTTGGAATATTTCCCTAAGGCTCACCAACTAGTACTTCCAAAAACAACCTCTAGGGTTTGTTGGAGGATCCTAATTAGGGAAAAATTCAGAGATCTAAGGACAATCAAGAGAAAAATCCTTCAAGAGGATGTTTTATAACATGTAAAAGTTGACAAAAGCTGGTAAAAATCCCTAATTAAGAGAAAACATAGCATTACAACCACCATTCAATCCATATAAGCATAATTTCACCAAAATTACCAATGGAACAACCAAGAAAACCCTGGATCCTCCTTGTGCTTGTGTTCTTCCAACAATGCTAGCATCAATCTTGCATGTGCATGAAACCCTAGAATCCACCCATAATTTTACCATAAATCCAAAGAAGAAATAGTAATATATTTGATAAGTTTCCCCTCTGAATCCATATGCAAGCATATATTAGAGCATCTTCTTCGCATTAAATATTTTGATAGATCCACTAATTTGCAGATAATGGTGCTTCCACATGATTCAGTATTGCAATTGCAAGAGGAATTTCACAAACATTTATAGATTCTCAACCAGTCGTAAAAGGACAAGCAAGCATACATTTACCAGAATCCCAACAACTATTTAAAGGAACAAAGATAATCACATGTCTCTTCTATTGAACAATCATAGAGTGAAATTATGTCGCATATAACTTGATTTTAGCTGTGTTACTGGATCCACCACCCTACTGTGTAGGATCCGCTAACAATTGCAATAGGTTGATCTACCTTAGCTACCAAACTAGGCATATGTGTTGTTTTGGTGGAAGGACTGTTAATGTTCAAAGGTGTTACTGAACCTGTAATACTTCCAGTTGATGCAACTCTTCTTGTAATGGGGACCATAAGAAGAGAGTTTGATCTATCTTGGCCAAACAAAATTGAAGGCTAGATCTGTTCATTCTGCAAACCAAGATCACTTGAATTGATTCCAATCACTAAGGTAGAAATATTTTCCATACCTAGTTGTTTCTCCCTCTGTTTCCTGACTACTGCGGAGGATTTCATGTTATATGATGGTCCAAGAGAAGTAGTAGACACAGATACAAATGTGAGAGGTTGTGATATTTCCCCTGATTTTGTCAATGGTGTTGACTGCAGAGCACCTCTAACCTCTGCTTTTTGGAATTGGCTAGAAATTTTGACCAATTTTATATTTTGGAAAAGGTCATGCCTTTTTTTACCCTTTTGACCTAGTTGGCCTTTTCTTCCTTAATGTTCGATATGCTATTTCATGATATGATATAACATATCAGTCACTTTTTCTACACTTGTTGCATTTATGAAGATCTTTGTAAATAACAGAACTTCTCTCTGGCCCTTATTTTTAATTGACAGCTAAATTATTTTTCTATCCTTTATATTGTCCTGAGTTCTTCTCAAGTGATTTATATCTCCATTGGGCATCCACAAACTACTTATATTTTACAATTTAGTCCTTCGGTTGAATTGGACTTGAGCATGCATTTTATTTATATGTTTGACAAAATGATTCTATATCATCACTCATTTGGACATGTTGAGTTAAAATCTATCACACCTAAAACACTAATTAGATTATTTTGATGCATAAAATTCAATGATCACTAGCAGAGTATGTGCTCTAGAATGAAAAGGATATATAGAAGCATACCATACTAATAAGTCGTAAGAGTTGTCAAGTAAAGAACTGTAAATGAAAAGGATATAGATTATTTGCATATTTATTGGAATATTCTCTACCATTATCTGTGTGAAGGATATTGATCCCCTTACTAGATTGTTTCTCGGCAAGATCTTTAAAATCTCGAAGAAAAGCAAACACATTAGCTTTGTGTTTTAAGAAGTAGACCCCTGTGTATATAGAGATGTAATCAATGAATGTTATAAATTAGTACGTATGTTTATTTATTCATAGATAGGTGAGGAAAGGGACCGGTAATGTCACCGGGCACAAAATCAAGAAGTGATGTGGTTGTCTTAGCCTTTCCTTTCTCAAATCTCTCTTCAAAGTGCCTACCAAGAGTATATATTGGACAAATTCCATCTAAGAAGGATATAGGTGGCAAACCCACTACGCCGTCTTGTTTTATTAATTGATGCAATTAACGTAAGTTAATATGCCCAAACATATCATGCCATAACTTACTAACATCATTAGAATGCATTAACAAAGCTAGAGTAGGTGTTTTAAGCAAAAACACTTTGAAAAAACATACAATTTATTTTTGTGATCAACTTTTCTAAGTGAAATCTTTCAATTTTTTTTTGTTAAATCTACCAACAGGTGTCACTTTTACGGCTATGTTCCAACGCTTTGTATCAACCTTCCGACAACAGTGCCATGACTCCGACACTTCATCCCGTCGGATGACCGATGCTTCATGTGTCGGTCGGGGTCGAAAATCTGATGCTTTCTGGATAAAAACACCAACGACGTCGTCATGCATTTGACACTTTTGCCCATCAAAAGGTCAACCCTTTAAGTGTTGGAGGGTGACGAATTTCTAACAGTTTATGCAAGTTTTGATTGACACTTTGAAAGAGAAAATTGTTGAATAGGTGACACCATGGTGTGTCGGATCTTCAACCCACTTTGGTAACATGTCGAATATCCGACGTCATGCCACCGACGAAAAAAAAAAGTGTATGTGTCGAAGATGCGACAGAGAAGTGTTGAAATTCAGACATGCAAGGCGTCGGATTTTGGGTTGAAATTATGTTGTGGTAGAATGAGAGATACATAAAACTCTCATAGACAACAATCCTTGATATGGGTCCCAACAAACAAGGTCATGGTAGGTACCCATTTACAATAGAGGATTCACCATATATTCTTTGAGCTCATGAGAAAAGCAATTGTCTTAAATACAATTTAGGGTGGCATGCAACACCTCATTTGAAACAAAGTGGAATATTATTTGATATGCCTCAATCAATATAGAAATTAGATATTTCTGAAAGATTTATGGAATAAAACATACCAATAACCTCTTTACAATAGTATAACAAAAATCAACTCTGCTAGAAATGCCTCCTAAGAACAAACTCCTTTTAAATGAGAAGTTTATTCATTGTGAAAAAATACAACCAAGGGAATAAATCCTTGATCTCCACCATCAAACACAAACCCATCGACAATAAGGCACAAATCTAAAATGCCAGGTTAACGAATAAATATAATCCACCAAGGTTGATCGTAAAAGAGACCAACATTGTTCTATGTGCTCTCGATGCTCGTTTTAGTTACTAGTTTTGCAAACATCGAGCCTACTAGTGTTGATCTCCTAGGGATTTACATTACACAATTTGCTTTGAGCATCAAGATATGAGTATTTAGTCTGTTCCAAGTTCCCTTACACAAAATTCAATATTTTTGTTCGCAGTGATATGTTGGTGTTAGGGTATGTAGAAGGAAATATGGATGTATTATATTTGCAGTTCTAGTTGAAAACCATTCAAAATTGATATCCTTTCCCACCCACGAGTACTCATCTAGAAATAGAAAATGAGATATGAGACATGATTCACACACAAATATTCATACATGTCTATTACATTCAAATTGATACAATTATATAACCAACATAGATCCATCTTAAACCTGGATCTAGAAAGCACCGAGAGGGATCCAATTTCTTTAGGTGTAAGTTATTTTTATCTTAAATTTTTTAATTTTCATAAAAAATTACACCTCCAATCCGTTTAGTATTTGGTAAATCCGGGTTTAACATGGATCTTTTAATTACTTTTCATTTAGTTTTATTATTGGGTTTTTTACTATTTGATAAATTAGGGGATTGTGTTTCTCTATGTTCTTTTTTGTTTACACTATATAAATATATGAATTTACAATATATTTTTTTAATTTTTTAATTTATTTCGGTTAACATAATTTTTTTATGTCGGATAGCATAATGTGAGTAATGTGACAAGCATAATGTGAGTAACGTGACACGATCTCTCCTATACTCGACTGAGATCTCTTGGTGCAAATATCTCTCAACTCTAGTGAGATCCAACTAATTCTAAACTTAGGGAAAGGGGTTCATAGAATATCTCAACAATATCCAACAAACCCCAAACCAAATCTTCTAATCTAAGCATTATCTCCAACACCCTTCCTTAATGTTTACGGTACAAATCACAATTTACTTATATCAAAAATTACATTACCAAAATTACAACAATGCACTTTGTCGGGTATGGTACTTCATTAGAATTGATCCACTATGAAATATTCATAGACGCTTCTCTTTCTCACCATTATCCTTGATCTTACCACTTTGATCTATTTAAGACACAACTGCTTTTGACCATGGATGATGCACTTGCAATTACTAACAATATTAACATAGTCAATCCTATAAATGTCACTGCATGGAACTTCCAGCTTATTTTCCAGGAAAGTAGTCAAGTAACTGGAGCATTTGATGGACATACTTCCATCTGTTAGTGTCGTTCCTCACATCTTGACCCACCAGCCAGCTCTAGAAAGTAGTCTAGATACAAAATGTATCCAAAAGTTAATCATACAACTTGACATGTACATGAATGCACAAGGATAACATGTTTAACTCGCGTTCATGGCTTCACACAACCCATCAACATATAACAAATGTAGGCAAAACCAAACTAGTGACCAACTTGTAGCAAGGTTAGGGCTTCCACACACGAATTTAAGCTTAGTTACATTATTGTTATATGTAGGCAAAACCAACTAGTGACCAACTTGTAGCAAGGTTAGGGCTTCCACACACACAAATTTAAGCTTAGTTACATTGTTCTATAATTGATTCTTCAAAATATAATTTTAGAAACTCTTCAAAGCTTTCGCAAGCTCAAAACCCAATATAATAGATTCCACACACAACTCAAGTGCTTCCAAAATAGACATTGCAAATAAAGGGTTGTCAAAATCTCGATCGAGGAAAAACATCATCTACATATCCAGATTAAAGCAGTTCCATTTCTGGGGAGATCTATACTTATTGGTCACCATCCAGAGTCGTTAGAGATAGTAGATCCAGAATTTCATGGTGATGATTCGATCTTCTACGTCTTTTCTAATGGGGAGATCATTCACACTAAGTTTAACAAATGATATCACGTTCTTAGTTGGTTGCAAGCGTCCAAGGAGATCAAACCAATTCTCGGGCATCGAATCAAACTCTAGCAGATCGGATTTATGAAAGGCGACTTAACCCAACAACTGGTTGTTTCATATTTTCAACACAGTAACTTGAATTCACCCTCACTGCAGTCAATTATCATTTTAATGGTGATAGATGTGTAACATAAACAAAACCATACATGTGATTTTCACAAATATGTGAGTATATGCATATTCAAACGAACTTTGCTAAGCGTTTTCCAATGGACGCTTCCCCCCTCTAAAACTAGAAACAACATCACCCTTCTCACATCAGCAACTTCCAATCAAACTGATGGCAAACAAAATAGTAGTGCTTAACAAAGCCCTTCAATGGGGTGTCTCTTTGATTGGTGGTACCTTTGATCTCTAAATAGTCAAACAACAAACAAAACAATGCTCCTCTCCCTACCTCTTCTCTCTTTTTCAAGCAATGATCTTCACAACCTTTTCATAGCAAACAATGGATAATAATATCTTAGGCGGACATATTCAATCCAAACACACACAACAACACACTCCTACTCTTACCTACGCGTACATTTACAACATATTATTTCTCATATCTCCCATATTCTTTGGCACTCCTGTGAGGGATCTAAGCCTAGAGAGGATCTGATACCAAAATAGAAAATGAGATATGAGACATTATTCACATACACATCTTCACACATATCTATTACATTCAAATTCATATAATATATAAAGATCTCTCAACTCTTGTGAGATTTAACTAATTCTAAATTGAGGGAAAGAGGTTGAGAGAATATCTCAAAAATCTCTAACAAACCCCAAACTAAATCTTCTAATGTAAACATTATCTCCAACATATAGCTCAACCAATTGTGGTCAAATGGAGCCGTATTTTGTCTACTCACACTATGGACTATGTGATTTCAGATTGCTACAACATCTATGGCAAATTCTAATGGAATGATCACTTGGATTAGCTTTATTCATGGTTTAAACTATCTTTATCATTTGTTTAATGAAGGCACACAATTTCTCTACATTATCAAAAGATCTCTATAAAAGTTGGTATTGGACATTAATACCACGTAGAAATCAAGGATTAACCAAGATCATGAAAGAGCCTCATTAGAAACATAAAATGAATCTATTAATATGTAGGATGCAAATACAAGGGAAGGTCTTCCATTTATAACAATGGAACATGTCTAGAACATAGTTAAAACCAGTGTTCCACGGGGACGCGCCTCCCAAGGTCGGGGGCTCGCCCCCTACGCTTCCCAGGCCCCGGGGGCTGGGAGGCTCCATGGGAAACGTTTCTCAGCACCCCCCTTTCTGCGAAACTTGGGGAAACGCGGGTCTAGGAGTTTCCCGGATTGGGGGGATCCCACACGCCCCCTCCTAAAAATGGGGGGCTCCGACAGTCCCCCACTGCCCTCGATTTTTAATTTTTTTTACTTAAAAAAGAAATGGTTCATCTTAAATTTTAGGCTTTTACACTAAACGGTCATTTTAAAATGAAATAGAAACAAATAAAAAGAAACAAACATCAATATGATATGCTTGGCTATAACGATTACATTAAATTACAATAAGTCTTCGAGAACATAAGCATGCTAGTATGCAAATGGTGATGGGATGAGGAATTGATATGTTTATATGTTGGGGTTCATATTTTTATAATTTTTTTTTTACTTTTTTATAATTTTAGAGACCGACCCCCTTATGTTAGGGACCCTGACGCCTCCCCGCCCCCGGTACCCTAAAATACCCCAAAATTTTGGGGTGTCTCTACATGTCCCCAATGTGCGTTTCCCCGCTCCCATGCCCACCCCGAGTCCCGGAAACTTGGTGGAACACTAGTTAAAACCAAATAGATAAATGAGAAGGTCTACTTAAGATTATAAGTAAACACTAAACACTAACATTTAAACTCTAACTTCTATTGAGAAGAGATAAAATAAAGAATAAAAAAATTAAAAATAGTTTTTAGCCTTTATTTTTTGAAAAAAATAAGAATAATAGAATGAATCATATAAGTAACATAAACATAAAAAGTTATAAAAATAGAAAAAAAATCAAATTAGTTTTTTTCTTTTCAAAACAAGAAAATAAAAAATAAAACAATCACATATCTAATAAAAAAATAAAAAGATTAAATTAAAAAAATAAAAATAAATCAATCACATTTCTAACATAAGTAACCAGACAATAACAACAAAAAAACAAAAAGTTAAATTAAAAAAATTTGAAAATTCAATACACTTTAAAGTTTTTTTTAAGACAGATCATTTCTTTGGGATTTTTCAAACTTTAAAATTTTTTAGACAAAGATCAATCAATTATTTGGGATCTTTCTTTCATTTATAAAGAGCAAACAAAACTAGGAGGTTTTAAATTTTTAAAACGATAACATTAAGAAGAGAGCAAACAAAAGGTATTGAATTTTTAAAACGATAACATTAAAAAGAGAGCAAACAAAACAAGAATGTATTAAATTTTTAAAATAATAACATTTAAAAGTAGCAAATTACAAGATACTTGCACTTTTATGAAGGTAACCTCATTAAAAAATTGATATTTCAGATAATATTATGAAATGGAAATTTAATGCATTTTGTACCATTGGAAAAGCCCAAAAATATCTTCAGGATCATACATAACTAAGTTGCTGAGCTTTTCTGGTATGTTTGTGTTACAAGTGTTCTAAATAATGTTATGTAGAAGAGCTTTCCTGCTATGTTTGTGTAACAAGTATTCTAAATAATATTATGCAGAAGAGAGGATTCTGGGTAACTAATATCTGTTTCTGTGCAACTAATTATTCTTGACGAATAAAAGGGTGAATACACTTTTATAGCATATCTGTTTATTTGCATATGAATATCATGAAGCTCATGCATTTTCTTCACGCAAACGCAATCAATGATTGCTTCCAATTGGTGTTTTCGGTGGTGAAGCTTAATCCATCAACAAGTACTCTACAGGCACGATTTGGAAAAATGTTGAAAACTGGAATCGACAATATTATATATCCCTGTTAAAAATTAGCTTGCGTATAAAAAGTTGCGTAACCTAATTAAGGAAACATGGCATGAACGGGCCCAGTGCGTGCGATATATGATCTGACAAATAAAATCACAAATCACCCACAGAAATCATAACAATAAGCATGTCTTTTGACACCAATGGATTCTGAAAGAGGACGCTTGGCCTAATTAAGGAAACATGACATGAACCGGCCCATTCAATTTGGCCAGTCTATCCAACATGTTGCAGTTTATGTATCATTTACATACTGTGACATATTTAAATGTTGTGGTATATTTAAATGATGTTGTAGTAGAGCTGTTGCAGGCAGTTGGATCTTTAAGTAAATTGATTTAAATGCAGTGACAAAGCTGTTACGAATAGTTAGATCTTGAGATCCAAGATCCCCAACAACTCTGCCGTAGCATTTTATATGAACTGCCACATACTAGATAATTTTGACCTACCTAGCAAATAATAATAATAAGCATGACTTTTTAACATTGTGCCAGTTTTAAGGGATTCCGTTGAACGGATTTGAGGCGGAATCCTTGCTGCAGCTGGTTGTAGGTCTGACATGGGATGAGGTGAAAATATGGTCAAAGAGTGCATCGGTGGGGGAATTACAAAACAATGGAGAATATTCCAATGGGAATGTGTAGCCAAGAGAAACATCCGATGAGCTCAATACCCAGCCGGGAGGAGAAGGAGAAATAGGGAGTGAATGTGGCGAAAAGGAAGGGTTAAGGGAAAACGATGGGGAATGAAGTCCTAACGGTGAGAGAATCTGCTGCAGAAAATTATTAGGATATTGATGATTACTGGCAGCTGCAGCAGCGATATCTGGATTGTTTGACGCAGATATATTCCTGGTGGTCTTTGTCGGCTCATTAATATTCGTGTGCTGAGAAGATAAATTTTCAGGATCGATTTCTTGGTGGTCCTGATGATTAAGCGAGGAGGTGGAGGGTTCGAGAATTACCTGAGAAAGAGAAAGGGACGATCGCGGGCCCTCAACGACTGCAGCGTTATGGTTTGAGTGAGCTTTCTGCATCTCGGAATTACGATGCGATTTATGGAGGTTGGAGTAGCTGCCTGTGAGACGTTGCACCAATTTGGAGAAGTCCTGCGGTTGCGTGTGTATGACCTCGGGAGAGCGTGTGTATATGATCACAGGTGGTCTGCGTTGTCTGTCTGGATTCATTTTGTGAGAATCCTGCAGATCTTCAATGGCGCCGGCCTCGGCCCTTGAAACCCTGCACCGTGTTGCCCTGATTTCACCATCTTAACATTGTAACTGTTCTTCTTGTTTTTCATCCTCATCATCGACTCCATTACCTCATCCCGCTCCTCCTGGTCCTGCTCCTGCTGCTTCATGCCTGTCACTCAAAAATCAATATCGATTCTTCCCTAAGAAGTACAGAAAATTAAAAGATTCTCCTGAAGCAAATGAAATCGAAGATCTAAGACCTTCAAATGCGTTGATGTCCTCTTCTCATTTCACTTGGCTCAAGTGTTCTTATCGATGAAACGAATTAGGGCTTGACTTGTGCGATAAAACAAATTATTATTAGCTTTGTGGTCAAGGCGGGATGAGTGTGCGGTATCACGTCTACACTGTGAGTATGGCTAGTTAATCAAGTTCCTAATTACAGCACAAGGACACCGACCATGAGAAAGACTTAACTTGGGTGGTCGGTTAGTCAACGAGGGTAGATGGACGTATTCACCTAAACCAAACCATGGAGTTCCATTTTTAATTGATTTACATTGTTGATATTTCTCCATGGAGTTACATTGTTGATTTACGGCGAAACTTATTTAACCGTGATATTTCTCGCTTCTCCAAAAGCAAGCTTCTGTTTGTTTGTAGGATGTGGTTTTCTTGTATTTGCTTTGGGAGAATTTTCATCCTTAAATAGAATTTTGTGTTTTTTGATTTAACTTCTTTCAATATTGCTAAGAAAATATTAAATATATTTTCGCCCAAGTATTTATGTTTAGGCATAGAGATTTATTAAATGAAAAAAAAG
>LPNX011144752.1:3716-18037 GCA_001517045.1 Pseudotsuga menziesii | reverse complement strand
TGATTAAAATGAGATAATATTTAATAAAAAGTGTTTAAATGATAACATGTGATTTATTACTTTGTTAATTTTATATGTTTATTTATTCATATAAAACCGTGTTTGTATACAATTTTTGTTATGTGTATTAGGTTATATTTATTTTAAATATAAAAATAAATAAATATCAAATTAATCACTATATATAATTTTTTGTAAAATCCTCTTTGATATATATTGATTAGATTAAAAATGAAAAAAAGAAAGTTTTAATTTTTATGATTGTACAAATTTGTATTGCTTTTTTCTATAAATTATTATTATTTTATTTAATAAAAAATTTATTATAACTTTTATTCAAATTTATATTGATTATACAAATGTGTATTAAGTTTTTTTATAAGTTATTATTGTCTTTTTTAATAAAAATTTCACTGTAATTTTTATTCAAATTTATATTATTTCTTAAAGTGGTAGTTTGGGTAGTTGAGAGGACATTAGAACCCTTACATATATATATAAACTGTGTTAGTTTTATTTTTTATTAAAGAAAGTTTTAATTTTTATGATTGTACAAATTTGTATTGTTTTTTCCATGAATTATTATTATTTTATTTAATAAAATATTTATTATAATTTTTATTCAAATTTATATTATTTCTTAAAGTCGTAGTTTGGGTAGTTGAGAGGACATTTGCTCCTTGAAAACCCTTATATATATAAACTCTGTTAGTTTTATTTTTTATTATTATATAACTAAATTTATGTTATCATTTGAGTTTCATAAATAATAAATTAATAAAATTCTAAAACAATTTATATCACAATCTTCATAGTTACTCTATTTTAAGGTATTCCCAAATTCTAACAATAGCGTCATAGTGTTAACACTTCTTATGTTTGACATTTATTAGATTAAGATGCATATTCAAATTTATGCTAGGTTGGTAACTTTACCATTAGTTTTTGAAAATTGCACGAAATTGAAGCTTTGGCATTTATTTTTGTGGCAGAACATATATAAAAGACAATTTTGTTTTTGTTTATAGCAATGGTTATGATGAATTTGAATGAACCATGAGCCCATTGTTGGGGAACATAGTCCCATTGCTCAAGTTAAGAAGCGGACAAATATTAAATGGACATTATTTAACCAACCTACCTAAGATTTAGGGGAGGGTCAAAGGCCACGAATTCTTAAGGAGGGGAGTGTGCCTATACTAAGACCTATAAAAAAGGATATATTATGCATGTGTGAAGATAGGAGGGTCTTTACAAAAAATCGTACCCATTTTCATTGCAACGGGAGCACACAAGCACTAGTTTTCAACAATGTGTGCATTCTAAGAGAGTAATCCACTGGGCCTTAACAATGAATAATAGAGATAAATATCAATCCTCTTTGAGGGAGGAACCTCCTTACACAATGTACTAAGTACACAAGACAATATAAGATACAATGATGGCTAAAATGAGAATATCTCCTTCCTATATATAGCAGACAAAGGTGTACAATAACAATTAATAGACCCATTCATATACCCAACTTGACATAAATAATATGTAACACGCCACAATATAGGGGGTAATGTGCCACACTATATGGGGTAATGTGCCATCATTAGGGGCTTAAAAATTATTGGCCTCCATCTTTAAAGCATTCAACCATGAACAATAAATGACATCCAAAGTCTTCTACATACACTGGGTTATGTTCATCCAACAATTTTCGTGCGTTGATGCTTGATTTTCCTCTCTTCAATGGTGATGATCCGAATGGATGGATATACACGGAAGATCACTATTTTAATCTACATAACACTGTCAACAAAGTCCCACTGGCATCCTTTCATTTGGAACATGAATCCCTTCAATGGTTCCATTGGTACATCAAGGCTCATGAAGAGCCAAAATGGACATATTTTTTCCAACTCTTTTTGCAACAATTTGGACCTAGTTCTTTTGATGACTTCACAAGAGCACACACTAAACTTCCCCAAACTGGCACTGTGAGAGAGTATCAGACATAATTTGAGAAATTGGCCAATCACACAGAAGAATTGTCTGAGGCATTCTACAAGAGTTGTTTTATCAACGGTGTGAAGAATGCAATCCAATATGAGGTTAAAATGTTATATCCTAACATAATGATGGAATCCCTAGGGATGGATAAGTTGGAGGAGGACAAGATCATAGCTCAACAATGCTCCAAATCCACTTTTGTTCCATTCATAAATATGATTTCCCAAAGACCTCCACTCACGACAACTCCTAACACCACTCCTATCAAGCATTTGTTTGAAGATGAGATGATGGCACATAGAGAAAAGAGGGCTTTGTTAAAATTGTGATGAGAAATTCACCTAGGGACATATACATGGAGAGAAAAAGATATATCTCTTAGATGTGGATTATTTACCTTCACCTAAAATTTGTTAAGATGCTCAGGATCCAGTAGATGATAAAGTCGGCATTCAACATCCTCTTGTTGACCTTCCTTCTCAAGACGAACACCCAAAGATATCTCTCCATGCATTAGCCAATGTCACCACCCCACAAACAATACGAGTTAATGGTTTCTTCAAGAAGCTCCCTCTTACAATATTCATTGATTCCGGTAGCACTCATAACTTCATTGACCCTCGGATCACTAAATATGATGATTGTTTTGTCTATCCTTGCTCCATCTTTGAAGTCGTGATTTTCGATGGGGGAACCTTACCTGGCAAGGGGAAGTGTCACAATGTGCATATCTCTATTGGATATTATAACTTACGCTCTGACATGTTTTCCTTTCCCTTAGGAGGACGTGATTTGGTTTTGGGTGCTCAATGGTTATGCACACTTGGACCCATATTATGATATTTTTTTGAACTTTGGATGGAGTTTTTAATCAATGAAAAAAAATGACATTGAAGGGCTTACAACCAGGATCTCTCAACATCATCACTTCACATTTCATGGAAAATATCCTTAAGAAGAATTCACATGGTGTCATTGCTCATATCCATTCTATTCAGATGCAACCATCAACAACCTCCACTACTCCCTTGGAATTACAACAAATTTTGGATTGATATGCATGTGTCTTTACTGAAACAATGGGATTTCCACCTTCAAGACTAGAGGACCATCATATTCTACTCCTTCTCGAAAGCGTCCCTCCAAACATTAGGCCCTATTGCTACTTGTTTCACCAAAAGAAATAGTTTGAGATGATTGTTTGGGACTTACAGAAGAAAGATATTATTTTCCCTATTACTAAGTTTCTTTTCTTCACCAGTTCTTCTTGTACAAAAAAAAATATGGGTCATGTCACATCTGCATTGACTTTTGAGCACTTAATCACATCACAATCAAGGATAAGTTTCCAGTTCCCAGTGTTGATGAGCTTCATGGTGCTCATTTTTTATCCAAGTTGGATCTTCATTCTGGGTATCACCAAATTCAGGTTCATGAGGATGATATCCAAAAAAGGATTTCTGTACACATGATGGAAAACATAATTTTTTGGCCATGCCCTTCGTCCTCACTAATTCTCTTTCTCACACATTTGATGACCATGTTTCTCTTTCAACTATTTCTATTCCTCTTTCAAATTTGTTGCAATCTGTTCAAAAAGGATATGTTAATGACTCTTCATTATCTAAAATCATCCAACAGTTAGCGAATAACCCTTATATTGTACCACATTACTCTTAAGATTGTGATTCTCTAAGATACAAGGGTCTTCTGGTGCTTCCCTAGAGCACATATCTTCAATAGGTTGTATTCTATGAGCTCCATGCTTCTCCATCGACATGAAACTCTAGGTTCCTCAAAACGTATGAGAGGGACCAATGTAACTTATTTTGGAAGGGAATGGAAAAAGAAATTCAACAGATGGTGGTTGAATGTGATATATATTAGAGCCACAAGGGTGAAATGACACTGCTTCCTGGATTTCTCGAACCCTTTCCCATCCCTACACGTGTTTGGATAGATATTTAAATGGATTTCATTAAAGGGATCCCTAAATATAGAGGCAAGAAACCGAGGTTGGTTATGGTTTATCACCTCTCCAAATATAGAAATTTTTGTGCCCTCAACCATCCATATACTACATCCTCATCCGCTCAAATTTTCATGGACCATATCTTGTGTATTCAGGGAATCCCTTGTTCCATTGTCTCGGATCACGATGCAACTTTCACAAGTCATTTTTGGATAGAACTATTTCACTACACTAGTACCAAACTGATGGTCAGAGTGAAGTTATCAACAAATGTTTGGAAACTTATCTTCATTGCTTAACCTAGGAACAACAACATTAGTGGGTAAAGTGGATCCCTCTCACTGAATGGTGGTACAATACCTCCTACCACACTGCATCTAAAGTGACTCCATATTAAGCATTCTATGGTCAGGAACTGATAGTGCTCCTTCCATACACCCCTAACAGTTAACCAGTTCAAGAAGTTGATATGGTTATATGAAATCAAGATCATATCCTTCACATTTTGCAAGACAATATTCACATGGTACTAAAACCAAATGAAACAACAATATTATTAGAACCATTTTGAGCACACTTTTCAAGTTAGTGATATTTTTTTTCTTTGTCTACAACCTTACAAGCAATCCTCCCAGAAACTCAAAGGGAGTCATAAGCTAGATCCAAAGTTCTATGGGCCATATAAGGTTCTTCATAATATTGGGTTTGTAATTTCTTATAAATTGGAACTTCCTCCTAATTCTTGCGTTCAACCAGTATTTAATGTCTCCTTTCTTAAGAAAATTTTGGCACCGACATTAGAGCACAAACTCTTTTACTAGAAATGGATAACGAAGGATCCATCATTTTAGAGTCAGACGCCATCCTCAATAGGTGCACTTGTCATATTCACTCTCAATCCATCACAGAGGTATTAATTTAGTGGCACAGCATACAACCAGAGGAAGCCACATGGTAACCACTCCTTTAGATTCAAAAACAATTTCCACATCTAAAGCTTTGAGGATAAATCTTTTCTAAGAGGAAGGGGATGTTAGGAACCTTTCTCAACCCTTATCTTTACTTTAATAGTATATTGTTTTTGGACGCATATACTTTGTAAGTCACCCCATGAGTATATTATATTATCTCACATTCATGGGGAGTAATAGTTGTTTATATTAGACTTAGTATATAGGTACATGTTTATCCCACATTCATGGGGAGTAATGTTTGTTTAGGTTAGACTTAGTAGATAAGTACGTGTTGAGGCCATTGAAGGAATCCATGAGTTATTTGTATTGATCTTGCTCAAAGAAGGTTTCCCCCTCAAGTGGAAAGCAATCAATAAATTCCTTATATGCTATGTTATTTATTTATTGCAGGATGTTTCTTTCATAGCCTTTCAAGGACACTTGGTGAATCTGTCTTTCGTGCATAAAAACCCAACTGAACATGAAAATTGAGTTCCATAAGCTCCTAC
Source organism: Pseudotsuga menziesii (assembly GCA_001517045.1). Lineage (NCBI taxonomy): Eukaryota > Viridiplantae > Streptophyta > Pinopsida > Pinales > Pinaceae > Pseudotsuga > Pseudotsuga menziesii. Next base: position 12,602 of record LPNX011144752.1, on the reverse strand, counting down.
ATGTGTGTTTGGGAATGTTCTACATGGGAACACTACACATGGTTCCAAGGTCGAGGAGTTTCAGTAGTTGAACTAATCATGCTAAAAGTGTTGGATTTTTAACATTAAGCTAGCATTATATTAGGATCTTTAACTAAGAGAATTAAAAGCACACCAATCAAACACAAGAGACAATGAACATAGTGTTTTTCCTCGAGGAAACCATAAATGGAGAAAACCCTGCAACTTCCTTAGAGATAGAATCAGCACCAAAAGTAAAATCCAAAATAGTAAGATGATCTCCCGACAGCATTAGCCTCTTTCTTTCTATCCCCGACAACTTCTTCTTTCTCAGCTATGCACTACATCTGAGTGTGAGTGAGAGTGTTATAAATAGAGAGACTCACTCTCTATTTATACTAATTCCTGACTTAACAATGACTCACTAGGTCCGACTTCACTAGGTGAGTCTAACAACCCTAGGGCCCCGGAACTGCGAGGACTTTAACCCTTGAACAATAGGAGGGTTACCCACATTGGATTGACATGACTTGTTTACATTGTAGAAAATATCGATCGGAACATCGGGGCATGACATGACTCAATTACATTACAAACACTTCCTTGAATAAACATTGGGGTACAATACATAAGAAATATAAGTGAATACATTCCAAAGTTACAATTACATCAACACTCCCTCTTAACTAGGAAGGTATTCTCTCAACACAATTTATCAGCACAAGTCTTTTTCTCTGTATCATCTGTATCATCCTCAAGTCCTTGTCATCTTCAAGTCATCTTCATCTGGATCTGGATCATCATCACTAGATCTGGATCATCACTCAATCTGGATCATCATCACTAGATCTGGATCATCTCTGGTTCTAGAACATCTATGCTGGATCATCATCACAGGTGCTATCTCTTGATTCTTCTCATCATAGGAAGATCTGCAGAGCCAGCCCTTTTTCATGTTGGTTGTAGGCCTAGAATCCATGTAGGTCTTCTTCTAGAACTTATATCTGACTCTAAGTCAGAATGGCCCACCCAGCACTTATATCTGATCATGTAGGAACCGATCATATAATCATATCTGAAAGGCATGCCCAACACTCACATATGACCATGTGGGAACACATCCCACAACCCTGTCAGAAAAGCCCAACACTCACATCTGACAACCAATGTCAGAAAGGCTCTGCACTTACATCTAACAACCAACGTCAAAAAGGCTCAGCACTTATATTCGACCATGCAAGGAACCAATCCTCCATGCCAAAAGGGATCTACACTTACATCTGACAACCAATGTCAGAAAGGCTGTGCACTCACATCTGATCATGTAGGAACCAATCCTACAGTCACATCAGAATGGCCCTCAGTCCCAAACTGATCTTTCCTAGTAACTGAACAGGTGCCTCCATTCCAAGAATGGCATTCAACGATTGTATCTGATCATGTAGGAACCAATCCTATAGTCACATTATAATGGCTCAACACTCACATATGACATGGAAGGAACCAATCCTCTCACCATGACAGAATGGCTCAACCCTTACATATTACCATGGAAGGAACCAATCCTCTCACCATGTCAGAATGGCTCATAGACTCATCACTTCCCTTTGGAGGGAACCTCGATCTAGAGAACACCAAGCTTCTCCCTGAAGTATTAAAACTTCACTCTATCCAATGGATTTGTCAACACATCAACTATCTGTTCATCCGTCGCAACATACTGGAGCTTCACTGCTCCCCTCTACACCATATCCCTGATATAGTGATACTTGATCTCGATATGCTTTAACTTGTCATGGAACACTGGGTCCTTCAACAACTTTAGACAACTCTGGTTGTCACAATGTATACAAGTAGCATCCAACTGGTGATCAAATAAATCAGATAGTAGCTTCCTCAGCCATATTGCCTCACAACTAGCTGAACAATATGTGACATACTCTACTTCAGTTGTACTCAGTGCCACATAGGATTTCTTCCTACTAAACCAAGAGATCACACCTAATCCCATAATGAAGCAACACCCTCAGGTGCTCTTCCTATTGAGAGCATTGCCTGCCCAATCTGAATCAACATAACCCTCCAGGTTAATCTTCTGATTCACCTCATACTTGAGCCCATAATCAATTGTACCCCTAAGATACCTCAGAATATGATTTGCAGCAATCAAGTGAACATGTCTCGGATCTGTTAAGAACTGGCTCAAGGTGTTCACAGCAAAGAAAATATCTGGTCTCATGTTCATCAGGTACATCAAGGACTCAATCATCTGATGATACATTGTAGCATCAACCACCTCTGATGAAGCATCACTCAATAGCTTCAGGTTCGATGCCATAGGTGTGGTCATTGCCTTGCAGTCCATCATCCTGAACCTCTTCAGGATCTCTACTGTATACTTCCCTTGTGCAAGGGAGATTCCATCTGTATTCTGCCACACCTCCATGCCTAGAAGATAGTGCATCATACTGAAGTCCTTCATTTCAAACTCAACAGCAAGCTTCCTCTTCGTATCATCAATCAACCCATCCATACCTGTTACAAATAGATCATCTACATATAGTAGGAGCATCACTGGGTTGCCATCTTCAGCCTTGTAGTAAAGGTTGGAATCTGCTTTACTCTTGGTAAATCCCAAACTGGATAGAAAACTGTCAATTCTGCCATACCATGTCCTGGGTGCCTATTTCAAACCGTATAGGGATTTCTTCAGTCTACACACATGAGACTCCCTGTCATGTGTCTCAAAACTGAGTGGCTGCTCTACATACACTTCCTATTCCACTACACCATTCAAGAAAGTAGTCTTGACATCCATTTGATGTATCTTCCATTTCATCATTGCAGCCAAAGCAAGTACTGATCTGATGGAAGTGTATCTGGCTACAGGTGCAAAGGTTTCTTCATAATCTATTCCTTATTTCTGTGAGAATCCACGAGCCACAAATCTTGCTTTATATTTCTCTATGCTGCCATCTGCAGCATGCTTGATCTTGTAGATCCATTTGGAAGTTACAACCGACTTCCCTTCTGGTCTTGGAACAACATCCCAAACATCATTCTTCATGATCGATTGATACTCTTCAATCATAGCATCCTTCCATTCTTTCTGTTTTTCCGCTTCTTCATAGTTGGAAGGTTCTTTATTGATAAAATCACACAATAAAGCTACATACCCGGAGCAGGACCTGGTCCTCTTTCTTTCTCTGTGATTTTGTTCTGGAGTCCCATATCTTTCCGCACCTTAGATAGCTTCTCGTACCCAAGAAGGTTTACTCTTGTGAGGATTCTTCTCTTGAGGTGGATCTACAGGTTCTTTAGGTTCTTCAAATTCTTAATCTTCTTCTTGAGTTTATTCGTTCATGGTTGTGTCATGAATTCTAGGTGCTTCTGATTCTTCAGGATATTCAGCATGTCTCTTTCTGGATTTGTTGTAAGCTACGTCTTCGTCAAATGTTACAACCCTGCTAATGTCGATCTTCTTGAATCCTGGGAAGTATATTCTATAAGAATTCAAGCTTTCAGAGTATCCCACAAATATACCCTTCTTTCCTGAAGGATCTAACTTTGTCCTCTTTTCTTTTGGAATGTGTATGTACACTGGACAACCAAATATTTTGAGATGGCTGACTTTTGGTTTCTTGCTAAAAAATACTTCTTCAAGTGTCTTGTTCTTGAGTACACTTTGTGGAGTACGATTTTGTACATACACCGTTGTTCTGGCAGCTTCTGCCCATAGATGCATGGGAAGATATTGATCATGAAGCATTTCTCTTGCAACTTCCATGATAGTTCTATTCTTCCTTTCTGCAACCCCATTCTATTGTGGATTATATGGAGTGGATAACTCCCTCTTAATCCCTGAATCTTTGCATAACTCTTTGAATTCATTTGATGTGAATTCTCTGCCATTATCTGATCAAAAGGTCTTGATCTTATTTTCAGCATGGTTCAATGATCAAGGCTTTGAATTCCTTGAACTTGCTGAAAACTTCATCTTTGTTCTTCATAAAGTAAATCCATGTCTTCCTAGAAAAGTCATCAATAAAAGAAACATAGTATACATACCCTCTTAATGAACTTGATGACATTGGACCGCATGCATCAGAGTGAATGATTTCCAAGCTTCCTTTTTCTTTTCTTTTGCTACTTGGAAATGTCTTCTTTGTGTTCTTTCCTTTCGCACGTCCTTTGCAAACTCCTTCATGTTTTGCTTGAATTTCTGGAACACCTTCAACAACTTTGCTTGCAAGTGGTAGTGCTATTTAGTGCACATGTGCAAGCCTTCTATGCCAAAGTTCATTTGGCTCTACTGTGTCATGGACCAAATCTTGTTCTTGATGGCCCTTCAATTTGTATAATCCTCCTTCTTGTTCTCCAATTACTATTGCATCATCAATAGTGTTTCCTCTTGGCCACATGAGGACTTGGCCATCTACAGATGCAACCCTCATGCCTTTTGCATCCAGTGTCTATATGGAGAGAAGATTATTCTTTAGTCCTGGTACAAACAGGACATCCTTCATTTTCATAGACTTTCCAGAGTCTAGCATGTAGGAGGATTCACCACTACCTTTTATGGAATATTGGTAGTCATCCCCAGGTTTCACCTTATGGGGTGAATTATGTTCGGATAGTTTCTCAAAAGATTCCTTAAAACCCGTCATGTGTTTGGAAGCCCCATTGTTAATAAGCCAATATTTGCTTCCATGAGTGACAGTTCCCGTGAGAGTGGATATCAGAACATATTCTTCATCACTTAAAGAGTCTTCACTTTCTTGTTTTACTTTCTTCCTGGGAGGATCATCATCCTCAGCAGTGTGAGCATGATATCTTATTTTGGATTTCTTCTTCTTCTTGGATCCATTCTTATTCATGGGACAACTTCTAGCATAGTGCCCTCTTTAATCACATGTATAACATCCGAGTTTGGATGGATCCCTTATTACAAAATCATTTTTTTGATGAGAATGATTACCTTGGCGATGATGATTTTCCCTTCTTCCTTTCTTGGAGTGTACTGTGAGAGATTGATCTTCACTTCCCATCTTTTCTTCTCGAGCTGTTATTCGAGCTTCTTCATGTGATGGACCCAAGAGAGAGAGGTGCCACTAGTTGGAATTCATTTTCATGAGCCCAACAGATTCAACAATTCGTCGAAATGAGGCACATTTGTCATACTATGGTGGGTCACATGCTTCCTCCTTAAACCTTTTAGGGAATCTCTCATTAGGGAATACAAACCAAACTAGGAATCAAAATTGAGTTATCTAAGCTATTTCATGTTTGTTTCTTCATGGTAGGCATGGGAACACTTCTGACATTCCAAAGGTGAGGAGTTTTAGTACTTGACCTAATCATGCCAAAATTTCTTAGTCTATTAATGAGAAAAAACCTAGTGCTTGAGATCACTACACAAGGAGAGCACTAGTCAATGGACCCATGGGAGAGAGGTACCACTAGCTGGAATGCATTTTCATGAGCCTAAAAAAGTTGACAATTTATCAATATGAGCTTCCACAGTCATCATTTAATGGCAAGTTGTAGGCTTTCTCCTTAAGCCTTTTAGGGACACTTGGTGAATCTATCATTAGGGCATAAAAACCCAACCATGAATCAAAATTGAGTTTCATTAGCTCTTGCATGTGTTTATGTTCATGTTTAAATGGACACACTACCCATCTTCCCAAGGTTGAGGAGTTTTAGTATTTGAACTTGTTATCACTCAAAATTTACCCTTTGGTTGTGGAAGGATAGTTCCAAGGTAACCTTTGAAACCAAGATTTAGGAGGAAAGCTATCTTCTTTCCTACTAGAGAGGGCTCTCTCAACAAATAGATACAATGGCCAACGATATTTTTATATAAACTAAATTAGTAAAGGAAATGGTTGAAACAAGAGGATACCATTGGGCATGGAGTCAAAATCATGAATTATTAAAGATGAACAGGTTTTTTGCAATGCAATTTTTTCCACAAAGGAAGGATAACTATTATTTTACGTTTAGGTTTTTTATTGCTAGTGATAATAAATGAAATATGAATAGTCCATTAATATCGGCACCAAATAAAGATGAATCTAGCATTAACTTTAGAGGAAATAAGTTTGTGAATACTTGAATCCTATGAACCAGAGCATATAAGTATGCATTTTGATTCAACACAAACTTATTCAAGCATGAAAAGATAAGAATGTGGAAGTAGATAACAAAAATAACATGCACATGAGAAAAGGAAATGCACACTATAAAATAACAACACGAGAATCTCTTCTTTGAAAAGTTATTGATTAGCTCTGCAAAATTTCTATTAAAATTGAAACTTCGCAGTACAAAATGAGTCTCATTCTCATGGGTTCCAACCCCAATTACATTGAAAAACATGCATTTATACATCAAAAGCTCCTTGAGCTGATACCTAACTACCTATTTTCTAAAAGTAAAAATTTTATTAACTCCCCTATTACATATGTCATATAACTAAAAAGTAAATCTTCCTAAATATAAGGAAATCTTTTAGTTCCACATTCAAGTAGACCTTAATATATCCTTGCTTAAAATACTTTGGATGAGTGTATTCATTGATGCAATTTATACTTCATCCTCCCAAAATTTTCAATTGTACTCCAATGATCTCCAGAAGGTACCTCAATATTAGTCATTTATTTAGAAAAAACTCTTAACTCAACATGATCAACATAAGAAATAGGAGACAACTTGACACTTATAATTCTGAATTGATAAAAAATTTCAAACTCTATTGCAATCTTTTTTATTATAACCTTCCATGTCAAGGATTAGGTCATATCTTCAAACTTTTTATGATCCATTTGAGCCTGAACCGATATGGTTTGATAATAGGAATGGGAAATCACTTTTCTTGATTCATCCCAAAAATAGGGAAGTCCTCTCTAAAGTAATTCTATAAATAATCCTTTAAAATACTTAACTTGCTGCAACATCTGATCTTCTTTTTCTTGGACACTCTCAACATGATGATGATTTGCAATAACTTTCCTTTCCCAAGTTATTACTGTGATTCTATCTCTAATCCCCATTGTTTTCAATTCCTCTTCTGAGAGAGTATTGAGGAAATTAATGGTATTTTGATTTATTTCTGATGACCTTTTGTCCAAATTTTATTTCATTACTGTACAGCTTTGTGTTGCTATATTGATCATTATTTCTTTGTCCTTTATGAAATTTAAATAGATCCTTATTTTAGTGTCTTTAGTGATGATCATTTCCCAAATTAAATGTATGGCCCCTTGGATTGGCAACTATCCTAAAAACTTTTATGTTAATTTTTAATTTTTATCTTGTAACTCTTTACTTTTATTCTCAAAATTATTCATTTCTTCCTTTTTTTCCTTTGACTGCTTCATCTAGCTTCTAATTTCTACTTTTAACCCTCGAAGACATAGTCAACCACCAATGCTAAAAATGCATATTCTAAAGTGATGAGATAATAAGAGCTAAATGCACACCCTCAAAAATAAATCTAGTATAATGAATCCTAGAATTAAAGGTTTGACTGAGTACTCATTTACAATCAAGAAAACATCATATATCAAGTGTCCATATGGATGCCAATCCATTTTGTCGAAGTGCATGGGTGACTAGCCACTGCAACCACCAAGTCTATATGGGAATTAATGATGTTTATAAAGATCACTCCAAAGACGCTTGATCTTGATCAATCATGGTGAATTAAATAAATCACTCAAGGAAGCATTGCATACCACCCTCCCACAATCATGAACTAGGTGGAAAAAATGATCGTAATAGATGTCATAGATGATGGCTAAAGTATGGAGGTATGAGATAAATGTAGAAAAGATGCAAATAAAGCTAAGCAATAAACACTTCAAAATGGAAATCCCAAAGAGATTGAAAACCAAGGTAATATAATCCATGGAGGAAAATTCTCATTGACACTCTAAGACTACTCACATAAGGGTGTGTGCAAGAAGTTGAGGGTCTCTTTTGGTGCGTTAGATGCAATACAAAACTAAAAAAACAGACATCCATCAACTTGCATGGATATTTTGAGACACTTACACAATGAATCTTGCGATCAGTAAAAAAACAAGAAATGTAGGAAATTGAATGACCTTTCCAAATATATATTTTTTGTCTATTGAAAATGTTGTTAACTATCTAAAGTTAGATAAATTTTAACGATAACTTTTTTATTTTTGGGACAAATTATAAGGTATATGTTTTTGTGGGTGCAGCGTCTAAGTGTCTAAATGATATAATAAACTTACGAAAACCAGTATACATATAGAGAACATATATGATTAGTGCATGACTATTTTTCCAATAATAAAAATAATATTTTTAATTTTTTTTAATTATCTAAGAGATCAAACCTCGAAAATGGTATGTCAATTGTGGGTGCAACATTTGAATGTCTTAATGAAATTATTTGGAAATGGGTTTTTTATAGCATGTAGAGGTCGATGTTCTTTAGTGCACCACACAAATGTTTTTTTAAATGGTTGAGAAATGAAAGAGATATGGACTAAACACTACTAGTGTGTTTTTTGAGTTAACGAGTGATGACAGAAGATAAATAAGAAAAAATAAGAAAAAATTATGTATTCTTGTTAAAATTTACATATTTAGAATCTGTAAAAAAAACCATATCTGTTTCTGAAATCTCATAAAAAATGGAGGTGTGCAGCATAATCAGATGAACCGCTAAACACGAGCATATTGAAAATTTGGATATAATGTTGAATTAGCCATGGTTTATCATACTCCAAGGCACAGGCATGTTGAATCCAAATAAAAGTACAAAGCAGACACATAGGCATAGAAATTCCATGAAAGCATGGGTGGAGGCTCGACCTTATCATTTGGAGGGAATAATTTTTTGAATTT
>LPNX011144742.1:213682-229936 GCA_001517045.1 Pseudotsuga menziesii | reverse complement strand
AATTCGATTTTACATGCCTGTAAAATCGGAGATTTTACAGGCATGTATTTATAATTTTTAATGTTTCAGTTAACTATGTTAAACTCGTTTTAATACGCTATGTTTAATGCAGGGAATCTCATTATCAAGTTTTCTTCCAGAAGCGTAGGACGTGGCTATACAATGGCATGTGGATGTGGCTGATTCGCACCAAAGGGAATTTTATCAATAATCAGGCAGTTTTATGTGATACTTCGACTCAGGCTAGTCGATTTTATTTTTAGTAATAGGTGTAAATAGATGCCTTTTTGGTTAGCTGTTCCTATAATGTGGCAAACAATTTTTACTGCAAAACCGACTGTTAGTAGTATTTAAGTGATGAGTTTTGAAGAACTCAACATGGATGGAGTGTGAAAGAAACTTATTTGAAATATATGTTATTACTAGTCTTTCATCATATTTGAAGCTGAAGCTATTATATGAGTAATACTGGACATCTGCAAATGATACTGTGACTGGTATTTCATTTTTGGATTTTATATACTTATATTTCAGTCTGTTCTCTTTTTGTTTATGTATAAACTCTGTGTGCTGTGACACATTGATGTTTCAAAATTTGTTACACTTTGTCATCTCAAGTTAGTTTCTTTTGGATAAATGTTTCATTATGATTATGTTTATTAGTGTGTTCACTATAAACATTAGTGGTAGTGAGATGCTTTTCTGTTTTTTTAAATTTTCATTTCTATGTTAACAGTGAATTTTAAATAAACATTATTTCTAATTCAAATGACTGTCTTGATAATTAATGATTGATCAGTCTTTAGGAATTGAAAGTTGACTGTGTGTCTATTAGTTAAGTTTCATTTCTACTTAACAGAGTAACTTTTGTTATGATTTAAATATGTCTGTTTGGATCACACTTTAGTGTTCTGTTATTGATTAATAATTAATATAGTTTCAAACTTGCTCTCAGCTGAGATAGGATTAATTAGGATAGATAGATTAGTTAGTTTTAAATTTATTTTATTATTTTATAAATTAGCATTGTTAAATCATTCTATATACTTTAAGTAAGTTTTCATATTTAGAAAACTTCCCAAAACAATCGAGTCTTTCCTTAAGAAAGCAAACTTAGGACATTTTTAGGTATTAAGGTAGAATAGGATTAGATTAGGTTAGATTTTGCTGGTTTTAAGTTCTCCTTAAGAGATAAACTAGCTGGTAGCAGGACCACAACCTGCGAGGTTTTGTTAAACCAAACATACCGGACGCTGCTTTAAGCTGATTGTGTGGACAAAACCTCCTTATTGACTCTGATTCATAAAATCAGGCCAACAGTCCCATAGTAGACTCACCAATGTGCTAGAGTAAAGTGACAACTGGGGTCTTCAACTGAATAATGAATGATCCAATACCCTGTACGAATATCAATGGTGCGATGATGTAGCTAAAGTTGAGCACGTGAGAAAAAAACATGCCGAGAGGCACTAATGAATCCTCTCAAGTGGTCAAAGGAACTCATAAATGAGGTGGATGAAACTAGGATACAAGGACCTCTAGGTATATCCTCTAGAATAGATGTGCTGACGTCAACATAGGGATACCTACAACTAATCAAGGCAATGATGTTTCCTTGACTAGAAGCATGAGGGGGATAACCAAAGATGTGCAACAATCTGGGGATTGACACATTGAATGGTGAAACAGGGGAAGAGGAGTATGGGGGACACAAAATTCCTTTGTTCAAAGTATGACAGCAGGGCTGGCCTGGCAAGAAATGAAACTGACTCATGGGAGAGGGATCATACTTGCAATACTGGGAAGTGGGAAATACTGAGGGAAGTAACTAGACTAGTGATATCTAGGGGATCCAAGGAAGACTCATCATAGAATAATCTGAACAAAGGAGACCTAATGGGGGGAAACTTCCATATTGTGATATCATATGTAGTGGTGCCTAAAGACACCATTATGACACGATCTCATGGATTTTTAGCAAGTTTGAGAAATTAAATGCTCAATGGTGTTTTCATTTTTAGAGAGTTTGAAAACAGGAAGAAGAATCCATTGTGGTCTCTTTTTGTATATAGTCTCATAAGCCCGAAAAAGGTAAAAACATTACGAAGGAGAGCTCTCCCAACCTTTGGGGAAGGAATACTTCTTTGTCGCTGGTAGTCCAGCTAGGTCATAAATGGTTAAAACTAAACTGACTAGCCAATCATTCAAATACTTTTAAGCGCATGAACGAAATCAACTTTTCTTGGAAATATTTTCTTGATGAGAGGGTTGGAAAAGAGCTTAAAGACAACCCATAATGATTTTTTTACGTAATGTATGGTCCCAATTTCCAAGAAAGCATAAAAGTATACAAAAGGAAACGTTCCTAGATGGAAGGTCCTAGGGAGATCCTTTTCTTATAATAGTCTATGTGGTCCAAAAAAGGAAATAAATGACGCCACATAGACACCCTTTCAAATAGTTTAACGAGCGTGAAAGGAACCAAGCATGCTTGTTAATATTTTCATTCTTTTAGGAGTCAGAAAAGAGCATAACAGAAACTCTGTAATGGTCACTCAAGCAAGGGGGGAGTGTTTGATATATGGAAAAAGGTTATGTTGTGAACATGGATGAGAGGAATAAATGTAGAACACTAATGGGCCACCCTGGCGAGAGGATGGATGGCATAAAAATATGGCCAACTATGCAGTATGGATGGAGAAGATGGCTTGTGAACATGCTAATACATACAATGGGAGATTCACGTGATGACATACAAATCGAGGTGACTCCTGAGAAATGGCCCAAAACATATAGTGAGAGCACGAGACGAGGGTATCATAAAAATACAGAGGACAAAACATTGAACCTGGTGGTGCAAATAACGTCTCAAACAGACACCGAATAACTCTGTGGCACACAAAATAAAACTAGACCAAATGGAGGCCTATGGGTACAGAGCTAGATCAATGTACAAGGTGTGATTTGTGTGGTGGTACACAAATAGAGGTGACTCCAAGAAATGGCTAAAATAAAGAAGGGAGGGAGTCAATCTAGTACATGTACACTCTTCATCTAGGATATTTTTGCACAGTGGTGGAAGCTTCCTATCCTCATAGATGACGATCCATACATGAGCATGGACTACCAGGGATATATTGGAGATACCTCAACCTCCAGTATAGGTATGGGGACCTAAAGGTATGATAACATAATGGTATCTATATCGTACGTGCAACATACCATGTGCATATGCAGATGTGGGACCACACCCTCCACCGGGGTACGACGACATATGGGCAAGGTGGATGTGTTATATCCAACTGCTCACATGCAAATGATGCGACAAAGTTCTACAATGGACTCACTATTACTAGACATGGATCAACTATTGGAGGGGGTCACCAACTAGTGGTAAAAATGTTGCAAAACAAAACATAAAAACTATGACACAAGTGTACTACATGGTGAGTGACTTCCAGCATAGAACCTCTTGAGGTAGATCCCATTGTGGAGATTATTGAAGAGGTGGCCTTTAGAGTCAGCGAGGATGTATGATCCCTTTTTGAGGCACTGATGGGAGACATATCGGCCGTATGAAATGTATTAATCATAGACGAGTGGAGCAGAAAAGAATTCTAAACCCACATGATTCGAATTTAAAACCCACAATGAAATGATAATTGAATAATATGATGGTTTTTTACAATAATGGAGAAGACCTTTTATAGGTCAAAGCACACCCGTTCAATAAAATGGTGTAACTTTTATATTTTTAACATTAAGCTAGCATATCATTAGGATATTTAATTGAGAGAACAACAAGCATAGCAATCAAATACAAGAGACAAATAACAAAGTGTTTTTCCTCAGGGAAACCATAAATGGAGAAAACCCTGCAACTTCCTCTGAGATAGAATCAGCACCAAAAGTGAAACCCAAAAAAGTAAGATGATCTCCTGACATCAGTAACCTCTTTCTTCCTTTCCCTAGTGTCTTTCTCTTCCTCAGCTATGCACTACAATAGAGTGTGAGTGAGTGTGTGATAAATAGAGAGGATAGCTCTCTATTTCTACTAATTCCTGACTTGACTAAACCCAACTAGGGCCGAATTCACTAGGTGAGTCTAATAACCCTAGTGCCCCAGAACTACGAGGAATTTAACCCTTAGACAATAGGAGGGTTACCCACATTGACTTGACATGCCTTGTTTACATTATAGAAACTCCCGATAGGAACCTTGGGGCATGACATGACTCAAGTACATCCCGGAATAGACATCAGGTTACAATACATAAGAAATACAAGTGAATACATTCTGAAGTTACAATTAAATTGTGACACTCCCTCTTAACTAGGAAGGTATTCTCTCGACACAATTTATCAGCACAAGTCTTCTTCTTTGTATCATTTGGATCATCATCGATTCTTCGTCATCTTCACCTTTAAGTCATATCTATCTTAAAGTCACCTTCATCTTCACCTAGATCTAGATCATCACTCAATCTGGACCATCATCACTAGATATGGATCATCCCTCGATCTGGATCATCTCTGGAGCATCATCTCTGGTTATGGATCATCTCTACTGGATCATTATCACTGGATCATCATGGGTGCTATCTCATGATTCTTCTCGTCATAGGAATTTCTACAGAGCCAGCCCTTTTTCATGCTGGTTGTAGGCCTAACCTCCATGTAGGTCTTCTTCAGTGCTTATATCTGACCCTAAGTTAGAATAGCCCACCCAACACTTATATTTGATCATGTAGGAACCAATCTTATAATCATATCAAAAAGGCACGCCTAGCACTCACATCTGACCATGTGGAAACCAATCCCACAACCCTATCAAAAAGGCCCAGCACTCACATTTGGCACATGTAAGGAACCAATCCAACATACATGTTCAAAAAGGCTTAGCACTTATATCTGACACATGCGAGGAACCAATCCGACATACATGTTAAAAAAGGATCTGCACTTACATTCGACACATGTGAGGAACCAATCCAACATGCATGGTTGAAAAGGATCTGCACTTACTTTCGATACATGCGAGGAACCAATACAACATGTATGTTAGAAAGGGCTCTGCACTTACATTTGACACATGTGAGGAACCAATCCAACATGCATGTTAGAAAGGGATCTGCACTTACATCCGACACATGCGAGGAACCAATCCAACATGCATGTTCAAAAGGGAGTGCACTCACATCTGATCAAGTAGGAGCCAATCCTACAGTTATATCAAAATGGCCCCCAGTCCTAGACTGAGCTACCTAGTAACTAAACAGGTGCCTCCATTCCAAGAATGGAATTCGGCGCTTACTTCTGATCATGTAGGAACCAATCCTACAGTCACATAAGAATGTCTCAGCACTGATATCTGACATGGAAGGAACCAATCCCCACTATGATAGAATGGCTTAGACCTTACATCTGACCATGGAAGGAACCAATCCTCTCACCATGTCAGAATGGATATGGGTCTCATCATTTCCCCTTGGAGGAAACCTCGATCTGGATAACACCAAGATTCTCCCTGAAGTATTCAAACTTCACCTTAGCCAATGGCTTTGTCAACACATCCACTATTTGTTCCTCCATTACAACATATTGGAGCTTCGCTACTCTTCTCTAAACCATATCCGTGATATAGTGATACTTGATCTCGATATGCTTCGACTTGTCATGGAACACTGGATTCTTTGACAACTTCATGCAACTTTGGTTGTCACAATGTATACAAGTAGCATCTATCTGGATATCAAATAAATCGGACAGTAGCTTCCTCAGCCATATTGCCTCACAATTAGCTGAACAAGCTATGACATACTCTACTTCAGATGTACTTAGTGCCACACAGGATTACTTCATGCTAAACCAAGAGATCAAACCTGATCCCATACTGAAGCAACACCCTGAAGTGCTCTTCCTATCAATGGAACTGCCTGCCCAATCTGAATCAACATAACCCTCCAGGTTAATATTCTAATTTGCCTCATACTTGAGCCCATAATCAATTGTACCCTTCAGGTACCTTAGAATATGCTTTGCACCAATCAAGTGAACATGTCTCAGATCTGTCAAGAACTGGCTCAAGGTGTTCACAACAAAGCAAATATCTAGTCTTGTGTTCGTCAGGTACATCAATTACCCAATCATCTGACGATACATAGTAGCATCGACCGCTTCTGATGAAGCATCACTCAACAGCTTTAGGTTCGATGCCATAGGTGTGGTCATGGCCTTGCATTCTATTAAGTCATGAACTTGTTTTCTTTAGTTTTATATTTTGCTTGTGATTTTTACTTTAAGTGTGCTTATTTTCTTACTTTAGAAAATTTTTGGTTTTAAGTGAAATTTTGATTTTTGCTTTAGGTTTTCATTAGGTTTGTTCTTCTTATGGTTTTGAACGGTTCTATAGGACATTATGTGGATTAGTTGGTTCATAAATAGCACCATGATCAAAGTTTAACATTAAAACCTCATTAAAAATAGAATTAATGATTAAAAAAGCGCCAAATTCGATTTTAAAATATTCTTGTAGCGCAACGACTAAATTTTTACACTACGACGCTACAAGAATATCATGGGCGCTAAAATCGCTGGTTTTTAAGTAAATTTCTCCCATGATGTCTATTTCTGGATGACTAATCACATGTATAGATGATTTTGATACGTGTTCCATCAGAAATAATCATGCAAACAGGTGTGGTCTGAGACCTGAATGAGATCGTGGAAAATTAGCAGTTAAGGTTGGGTGAACCTTGATAGGTAGAGGAACGAGCCAAAATTGATGTGAAAGAATCTCTACACATATGCATGACGAAGCTGGAGGCAAAGTGGAGCAAAGACATCTGCTTAAAATTCGGAATTTGCAGTTACAGAGAAGATTTAGGGATTTCTCGTCGCGCCACCTTAAAGCAAATTGAAGACCTAAAGACACATGGGCAGTTAAATTCAACAGGCAGATACTCCAAGGATTAATTTTCAATGTTCGTAGCCGGCAGGGAGTGAGGTATTCCGTGTAAACCTGGTCGTGGCTACCAAATTGGGGGTTTTTCATTAAGGCTGGTTATGTTTAAATTGATTAAGGAAAGATTTAATTCATGCTGTTAACAATCTCCCTACGATCAGATATCAGTTTAAAAAAGGTTTTAGATGTTTGGGCAAGTGATAAGTTAAAAAATCAACAGTTACCTTGAATAATTTCCCTATCAAGACTAGCAAATTTGGTAGGGTGAAGGTCTGTATTGTTTATGGCAACCAGGGTTCCACATATTCACTTGTTACCTGTAATCAATGCAACGAGTTAGTTGAGCATGTCAATTGCATGCATATCTTGTCTAAGTAGGTGATAGAGGCTGATTGTTTTTGTGCTGAATGCAAGTTGAAGCAGAAAATTTAGCACATATAAGACTTCTCTCATATCATCTTAGCCCCTAGTTAAACAGTCACAATTTGAATCTAAGAAGTGAGCAACTGAGAGTTCTAATGCAAGAATCCCTATTGCAAAGATATAGCTCATTAGTAGCATTAAAAGGCGCCAAGGGTGCTATTTGTGTAAAAACACAACACACAGATGTTTCCATGAATTCTAGAGATGGTCTGGCATCGAAATGAACATATTGGATGTGAGTTCAGTTCAGCACTAGTCTCGTTACATATTTTTGGCACTTTGTTAACCTAAATTACCCAGCCTTGTGCAAAACATTTCCTGCCTTCTTAATACAAATAGACTGTTAAAAACTAAGAGAAAATAGCCAAGGAGAATCAAAGCAAGCTGACTGTCAAAAATCTAGGAGCTTGGCTGTTAGGTCATTGTCAGGGTTTTAAAAGCATACAAAAACAACATTCAGCCAGGAAAGAAGATGCAGAAAAGTGGCAAGACTAACAGAGCTAAACCTACGTAGGTAAATTTGATTAACCAGTTTCCAGGTTGTGCAGAGCTCTTCCAAAATGCTGGAAGGTTGGATTTCTTTAAGAATATTGATGGCTATAACACTGAGGTCTCTCATAGATTTTCCCAATGTTATAATCAAGACATGGTATCATTTGATACCCTGAAGTTTAAGTTGACTGTGGAGTTGGTGGCTGAAGCTATAGGAGTCATAAACAAAGAAGAGTTGTGGTTCAAAAAGCTTCCTTTTACCTTCAATGCTCAGAGGTATATTTTACCTGGCATTATTCTAGACTGGAGCAAAGGAGTGCTCATTCAGAATTTCAGAGCAGAATGGGTGGAGCCCATCAAATTTCGAAAAAGCTACATTACCTATGAAGGGAGGTATGCTTTTGTATTCAAATATCATTTCAGGTTCTTACAGCACCTAGCTGGTGAATCAAGGATGAGTCTCCCCTTCTTCTTATTGAAGAGTTTGCAGAAGATGTCAAGTAGGATTAAAGAGCATCATGATCACACTTCATAGTCCATTTTCCATCATGGATTGATCAAGCTCATTATCAGCACTGCTCTACAAAGAGAAGGAAAGACATGGGACTACTTCCTCTTTTGGTCTGGTTTCCAAATTAAGCAGGAAGAGCAGCCAATCAAAAAACACGTGGACAAGGAGAAAACCCTAATTAGAAAACTAGGTCAAAAAGTCAAGTCTGAAGATAAAAAAGGTGTTAAGCTTGAAGACGTGACAGAACCTTCGAAGGGAGACTATGAACCTCAGCAGCCTTCAGCTGATAATAAGGGAAAATTTTTGCTGTTTATAAAAAGGGAAGATCATTTTGTGCAAAATAAGGCACCAGCAGAAACTCTCGTGGATGAGAAAATTGTTGCCACAAAGAAAGTTGTAGTAAAGGAAGAAGATACCAATGTCCAGCAAAGAATCCCAATTACTATTTTATCTGAAGATGAAGGATACCTGTTAGAAGGAGATGAATTGAATGTCAAGGCTGAAACTAGGGTTGGTACATACAGGGAATTCTCCAGTCAAGAAGAAAAGACAGTGAGGCCAAAGAAAAAGAAGATCAAGGTTAAAGCTATGGATTTTGCCACAGTTAGACATCAAGGAAGAACGTTGAAGATGCTAGGAGAGCTTGCCCCAGGTTGGAGGCCTAGGACAAGACCTAAAAATAAACTAAGGCTGAATATGAAAAAGTTGCTAAACCCTAAGCTAAACATAAAAGAAGTAACCATGCTTGATACTTCTTCTTCAGATGAAAAGATAGAGTCTAGCAAAGATGATTGCAAAGGGAAGAAAGAATTAAAGTTAGTAGAAGAGTCCAGTCTCACCGAGACTAAACTATCAGTTGTATTTTTGGAATTAAGAGGTGAAATGTTGAAGGAACAATAGAGAAAGGAAACTAAATTTTCTTATTTTGAAGACAATATTTTGATTGACGAAATTTCACCAAATGAAATAGTTAATGAGGAAAACCCTAGTGTTCATGGTGTATCTTCAGAGATGCTTCCAGAGGATGAAGACATTTTCAAGAAATTGAACATCCCATGGCTACCTAGCGAGCTACAGAATGAAGCAGTAGGCAAGGCCTTTGACTCAGAAAAGGAGAACCTGCAAAGAACCATCAAACAATATAAGCATCAAATGGAATACATGCAAGAAACCAATGATGGTTTGATCCTAGCTAATAGAAGACTCAGGGAGGACTTGGAAGAAGTAAATGATCATTATCAAGAGCTCACTGCAGTCTCCAAGGAGGCCCTTAAAAGGAAGAGAAACATAGATTTACAATGTGCATAATTAAAGCAGGTTGTCAGTGGCTTGCAGCAGTAGAATGAAGAACTTTCAAGAAGGATAGCAGATATGGAAGTTGAACAGAAAAGAGCTAGGAAGAAGGCCTAGGATTTGGATGGAATAGCCTTATTGGCAGAAGATGCCAAAGACCTTTGAGTATTATTAGTTAGGCAGTTACTTGTTATTTTTTTTGAGAAACACTTTATTTTGTAAATTGTAAATTTTTTACATTATCCCATCGATGAGTAGGTTAGAAACAGTTAGGGTTTAAACCCTAACTGAATTTTTGAAAAATGGTATTTAGGAAGAGGAGAAAGAGAACAAAGGGTTCGATTTTTGGCTGGCCTAAGGAGGTCTTTGACTTGTTTATGAGCTAAGTACTTAAACTCTCATGTCTATTTGATGAACAAAATTATGAAATATATGATCCTTATTACCCTTCAGTATGTGTTTTGGCTTCATTTTTATCTTTCTTAGCTGCATGATTGATAAATTCATTACTGGTTTATGGTTTCTTTGCTTGTAATGCTTGTCAGTTGTGAATGAACTTCAGGATTATATGTTGTTGGTACTTGGTGATTATATTATGCATCTCTGTTCTTATTTATTTATGATTTAGTTTCTGCTTGGCTTATGAGTGTATTCTGTTCAGTCACCAAACTTTACAACCAGGAAAAACCTTTAAAAAGAACCTAAACCCTAGTTTTATTTGATTGAATATTTGAGATTGTGTTGGCTTGTTTCTTTGTGGCCTGGAAACAATTTCTGGCACAAACATCTTTGGCACCGTTGCCAGGGAACGAAGTTGAAAACAAATTTTTTCCTGGGATACTTATCATTTTACTGGTTTTAGGAGATGAACTTAAACCAGCGCATATTTAAGGCTACTTTTCACCAAAGTTTGACACAGTGGCTACTAGAGGGGTTGGAACTAGGAACAGACCTACTTCACCATTGCAGTTGGGTGTTACAGACCCTGAACAGATATTAAAGACAGGAATGAAAATTATAAGGTCTCAGTCTTTACCAGCCCTGTGTGAGCTTGACCAGTTGGGTGACTCATCACATTCAGCTGTGCTAAGAAAAGAAGAAGCTTCACCTTGGTTAAAGCCTATTATCCCTATGTTGAGGCCTGGAAATTCGCAGGCGGCAACAGTAAAGGATTCTCCCCAATCAACGTTCCCAACTAGCCCGTTGACTTTTTGGTATAGGGAATCCGTCCGGTTTACGGTCTGGCTACCGTAGGTCAAAGTAACAAAAAGGTTTTACCGGTTGCGTCCCGGTCCACCGGAATTTGTATTTTGACTTAAAATGCAATACATATGCCTATCTAAACTATGCAGGGTGATAAGGATGCCGGGAACCACACAATGTGCTGTGCAGGTTCTTACCTCTCATCTTATGTTCACAACATCTAAACCACATGTGCGACCAGGAAACATACAACTAACTATCTAAACAACTAACTACCTATCCCCGGGGAGCCAGAAAATGATTATTTTTAGTAATGCATTAACTCCATGTATGATAAACACAATTACAGGTAGCTGATACTTGTATTTACAGCACATGAAAGAGAAATTATTCCAACAATCAGATAGCTAACTGTTATATGAAGCACCAGCATTACTAAAAGTGAATTCTCCACAAAATAAACTAGAAATCATTCAACAAGACATAAGTCACAGAGTTAGAATGATCTCACAATTCATGGACATAAGCTGAAAAACAAAATAGTTCATCTTCCTGCCATCCATTGCACACCATTTGGAAAATTCCATAGCTCTTTCTCCAGCAGGCAAACTAAAATCTTTATTGCAAAAGGAAATAGTTCTTCTTACAATAGGTCATCCAGTGTAACTGGAAAAAAGCCCTTTTCTTGTCTCTCTTCCCTAGTTTTATACAAAAACAAAAAATGGTTGGGCTGCCCAAAGTAACCTTTGGGCTTCCCAACGCTTCATTTTCCTACAACCTTCTACAAAATAATAATTTACACAAAAGTTGACCGGTCCTTCTCAGGAGGAGGGTCCCGCTTGGTTTTCCAAAAATTTCCTCCATGCTACTGCCTCAGCAGCGAGTCCTTCAAATGAGTGGGGTTCTAAGAATTGTATATTTAGCTCGAACTCATCTGCTTGTTTCTGAATAGCCTCTATCCTGGCCATGTTCAGACGCACCTGTTCCTCCAAGAGTTGTACACTAATGGCTGCGTGTCCGATTTCATTTCTCAGGATCGGCTCATCAAGGGCTCTGATACATTGGACCTTGGATTCTTCTTCCTGCTGCCTTGTTTGCAACATCCCTGCAAATGTATCATGATCAGGGAATTCGTGTAGCCTATGCTCAGCTTCCACTTGACAGCGGTTATAGGTGACCAGGGCTCTTCTAAAGAACTCTGCGCAGGCTCCCTTCGTTTTCTTCACTGTCTTCTGGAAGTCCTCCGCAGTAATAACAGCAAACTCTATCAGAGCATGGTCCCGCTTCAAAGCTTGCTTATCTTTGACTGGTAGCTCAGCTGGGACTTCTTGATCATCTTCTACCCTGGTTATCCTTGAAGTCAGTACCTCAAGGATGTCTTGCGACCTGTCCACAAAATAAGAAGCTGTGTCTAATATTTCATCTAGCCTGCCATCAATCTGCAGGACTTGACACCTTTCTTCCTCCAGGTCCGTTTGCAGTTGCAGCATCCTAGCTTTCTGAGCCAGGATGTGTTCTTTGACTGGCTGCAGATCTACCTGCTGCTCCTTGGCTGCCTCCAGCTACTCTTTCAGCTCTCTAACATATAAGGTGTTGGATTTGTAGATGTCCTTCTGCTGCTCCATCAGGTCTTCTATCTGTGTCTTCATTTGTTCCCTTTCGCTCTTTAAGTCCTGAATTTCTTGATGTGCCTTACTCAAGGCTTCTTGTGTTGTTTCTTTTGCTTGTGCTTCCTGCTGGATAGCACGAATTTCATGCTTCGTGACCTCCACCTCTTTGAGTACATGCTCGTATTTTCTTTTTAGTCTGTTGCCCTCCTCTCTCTCCCTTCTCAAGGTGTCCTTGAGCTGAGAGGTGGTCTTCTTGGAGGATTCTATCTCTACCATCATACGGTCTATGTTATCCTCCGTAGCATGTATGGCTGCCTTCCGAGCCCTGATGACAAACCTTGGATCTTTATCTGTTCCGACCATCACAACTTTGTCGGTTATCATGGTACAGGCCATCCCTTCTACTTCTATTTTCCTCTCGGTTCTCCTCATGATCCTTTTGGTGGCCCTGTCATAGTACACTGTACTGAAATCAGGCACCTCTTCCCCTTTCTTCTGTGTAAAGGGTACTAACTGGAGTGTGGGGGTTGTAGGGGTGACGGTAGTGGGTACTTGGAGGGTTTGTACCTTAGGGTTTTCCTCACCCCAGCTTTGCTCTGCTTGTGATCTAGAAGGCTGCTGTTGTGCCAACTCTGTTTTCTCGGCTTCCTGTTGTCGAAGTTCCTCATCTGGTTTCCTCTGGGCTTCCTCAGCTGCTTGCTTAGCAGCCTCCTCTGCCTCTCTGGCTATTTCCTTTACCTTTTCGGCTGCTTCCTGGGCAGCTTTCCTCTTTTCTTCTTCTCCTTTCTGGAGCCATTCTGTAGCTTCTTGTTCCAGTCTCTGGGCTTCCTCCCTTATTCTTTTGGCTGTTTCCTCAGCTTTAGCTCGCTCATCCTTCTCTTGCTCAGATCCCTTTCCACCTTTTGGTTTGAATCTCTTGCTGAGCGCTATCATGTTAGAGGCCCTCCTGAACACGGATTCATCATTGTCAAAATGGTGAGTGTACTCATAAAATACTTTGTGTTTCCTACAGTGCTCAGCCACCCTGTCGTGAGTATCATTTTGTCTAAAGCTCATCTCCCCGAAACGAAACTTTTCTAGTTCCTGTATAAATTCAGGAGCTTGTTTCACACTTGCGAAGCTGCAACTACCTAACTTAAAAGGCAGAGGAGGGTAGGCAGACTTCTTCTTCTGGAATAGGAAATGACCAACTCTGTCTATATACACCTGTCTAACAGCCTCCTTGTGTACTATATAATCTGTTGCATATTTGGGCAACAGATAAGGGGTCTTTGACCCACCAAACATCCTCAAATACATCCCGTTTTCTGTCAAGAAATAGTCACCAAACTCCTCTATGACCTGCATGGCCTCTTCTGACATGCAGTTGCATTCCTTTCGGAATATGAGAGTGTGCAGAGGCATGATAAACTGTTTACATATCTCTCTATAGTAAGTATGGTATTGGTGAGCTCCCAGTAGTCTAAATGCTGCATATACGGGCATCCTATCCTTCTCCCAAACACATTTGAGCCCGGGGAAAGGCTGGTGGCATAGTATGCAGTCAATTAGAATGGAGCTCATGTAAAATTCAGATCTTCTTTGTTCCTTTCCTTCCAAAGCTGCAGCCACACAAGAGGAGAGGTTGCTTGATACTATGCTCGCCCAATTGAAAATGGTTCCTTCTGTTACTACAAAAAACATTAGGGGTATCCATTCAAACTTGAACAGTCTGCCATTTGACCTCCCGAAGATTCTGTTTAGCATTAAAGCTATGAATCTGTAAGTTGGCCTGAGACTGGCGGTGTCATAATATTCAGTGACTCTATGTCGGAAGATATTCCCAGGTAAGAGCATTCTTTTCAAGGTCTCTACAAGGTCCATCCGGAGGTTGTCCAGCCATTCATTCGTAAGGAAAAGCTGAGGCTCTGGTAGATGATAAGCTAAAGCTACATATCCAGGGCTAAATGCAGCATAGCCCTGGACCTCGATGTTACAGATGAGCATTGAATTGTCGTTTGTATGTGGTAGCACCCATCTCATTAACTCAGAGCACGGGAATAGCTCTGGCCTAGTGGAGACCTTCATAATGGATGATTTCTCTATATTAGCATAAATGGGTGCCTCCTCAAGCCCCATATCTGGGACTTCCCTACGGGAGATCATCCTGTAAATATCTCCCCATTTGTATTCAGGCTCCACCCCAGTGACACATTGGGTGTCCTCATAAATGTACTCAATTCTTGCTTCTGTGTCTGGTGCTAGAACCTCCTCTACTGCTGGGGCCTTCTTTTTCTGTCTCTTAGACATTTTAAGATCTTCCTGCAATGTACACCATCATGATATTAAGAAATACAAATTTGTGAACATTGTGTAGCAGTTTATTCTCTTCCAGGTGTATCATAATTATATTAGTGCATGAAATCAAACCTTAAGCTTCTATATTGACAATTTACTAGCATGAAGTGCGGTGCAATGTGTTTGTTAGCATGGTAATGTTTACTGTAGCATATCTTCACCAGGTCTTATGGACGAACTGCCTTATGATTTATTTCACATGCATCAATTTGTCAGTCATATTAGTGTTGGCATGCAACCTATGCTCTTATGAGGCTTGTCACTTTTTATGAAGGTAATATATCGCAGCAAATATGTGCACACTATATGTAGATGCAATATGCAATTAACATTCCACTGCCTATCACACGCAAAGAGAAAAAATAACCGCCTCAGGCTTAATCAGTCGACACTTCAGCCCTACGGCCCAACATGCCCATTGCGACAGAAACGCAAGCGACCAGCATCGAAGAAAACATTATGCTGCTAACACTCTCACCCACCTCAGCGGGAAACGTCCACATCTCAGGATAAGGTATCCTCATCGAAACCGACCCACGCTATCCTTAATGAAAGCCGCATTACCAGCGACAATTTCTTTCGACCCTAACTGGGGTTTTAGGCGGCCACAGCAAAAACTAGATCGCGAAAGGTGGCTCAATCAACACGGGCTGCAGTGAGAAGGCGACACTGTTAAAACAATCCTCTCAACCCCATTAATCCCGGTCGAGCCAGTCCCAGGTTCTACCAATAATTTCCCATCGAGATGGCACACAACCCCGGACTGTAAAAAGGAAAACCAGGAAAAAATCATGGCAACTGGGGCCAGTCTAAACCCGACCCCTAAACATTCACCAACAACGCAGTCTCTACTCATCGCGACCGCACACCGAAGCCTAGCGCAGACGGCGTAACGGCCGTCTGCGCCTCAAAACCCCCAACCCTAGCGCACAAGCAACTACTACGGGCAGACAGAAAGGATTAAAAGGTTAAAGAAAACGTCCCCCCCCTCACCCTAGGTCAAGAGAATAAACGATCTAAGCAAACCAAAATCCTAGCTGGAGGAGGAAGAAAAATGCGGGGCCCCAAAACTCGGCGGAAAACCAACAAACGCTAAACGCAAATGAAGGACGAGATGCACCTACCTGGCAATCGACGCAGTGATCAAGCTAATGACAGTTGGAGATCCGCCCTCGCCACCTGGAAACCGGTACAGTGACAGCTAACCCTTCGACTCTTTCGAAACGTGACAGCTCGACTCCTCGCGACAGTGATCGAAAACAATATAAAAAACCCCACTTGTCGCCATACATATATGAACAACGCCACATGTGCGAGGAGTCGCATCAATCGGGGCGGCTCCAAAAGTTATGTCGGGCGGCACAAGCTTCATACCATCCGCAACGGTGGACCACCTCCAGTCCCAACTCGCCTGATCAGTT
>LPNX011144742.1:151303-213335 GCA_001517045.1 Pseudotsuga menziesii | reverse complement strand
TGAGTCCTTCCGCGGGCCTTTCTTACTGAATTTTAATTCAGGATCCTCT
Organism: Pseudotsuga menziesii; assembly: GCA_001517045.1. NCBI lineage: Eukaryota > Viridiplantae > Streptophyta > Pinopsida > Pinales > Pinaceae > Pseudotsuga > Pseudotsuga menziesii. The sequence goes on along the minus strand of LPNX011144742.1, from coordinate 213,286 downwards.
ATCCCATAGTGTCCTTTTGTGTGAATGATATATTTCATGTTTCAATTCACGAACGGAGAGGATCTTGTGGCCACTTGGTGCTTTATGCTTTGAGATTATGCCTTTTGGAATTTGGCTCTAATATGTCTTTTTTCTTTCAGTAGAAGTGACTCTTAAGAGCTTTAGCCCTTTTCTTAATTCATGGCATGGGATCATTTATATACGATAAACTGTCTCACTCTGCTTCCTCTCTGTGGGTCTAGTGCTTTCACCCCCTTGGGTGTTTAAACTGTGAGATGGATGGAGCCTCTAAATAGTACTTCAGACCCTTTTGCTTCTGAGTTATTTACAGGGATCAAGCAAGACTTCGAGTGAATGCATTGCCTGTTGGGGATGCATCTGCTAGAAGATATTCTACACTTTAAAACACAGCCCTTTTGCTCATGATTTTAGTTAAGACAGAACCCTGATGTTTCCAGTGCATCCAAAAGTTTTCCTCTTATTCCAAAACAAAAGAAAACTAACAAAACCATAAGCAAATAACAGCATAACAATAAAGAAAGCATTAAAGTACTAAAACCAAGAAAGCATCTAGCATTAGGAAAACAGAAGCAATTTATTTATGTACAAAAGCAAAACAAAATTTCAAAAAAATTTGCCATCCCAAAAATTTTCACATTTAAAGAACTAGGGATGAGCGGGATTTCAGAGCTGAATTGTCTAACCATGGTCCAGCTGTGCAGTTATTGAGATGGAACCCATATCTAAAATTCTGCAATCATTTCTTTCAGCTTGAGGGAGTTGAAGGAGCTCAGACTGAGTGTCTATCACAGGGTTGGCCCTTTTTGAGGAATGATGTTCTAGCTTGAGCTCAGTAAGGTAGTTTCCCAAAACAGAAACAGCAGATTCGTTTTCTTCCCCCAACTTAGCAACATTGTTTTTCATAAAAGGCTCTCTTAGAATCTTAATCAAGTTTGGGCTGCCCTTCTGGGGTAACCACAAATGAGACCAATCTGAAGCAAAGTACCCATTTAGTCTCGCTGTCCAATCTCTGTTTAGAATCATCCCATAACCATCAGGAATGTCTGCTACTATGATGTCAATGTAATGGCATATCCTTTTGTTTGTGGACAGCTGAATCATCACGTTCTTCATCTCTCCTACTACCTTGACACTAGTTTTGTCAAGTTGTGTGACATCCCAAAGAGTAGGCTTTATCTGTCCATTAAGTTTTTTGCAAACTATCAGAGGCATAACATTCATGGATGATCCAGAATCTACCAAACAATTATGGACATTATGATTTAGAATTTCCAGAGTCACAAGGAAAGGTGGAGCACTGGTTTTCATTGTCTTGATGAACTCAGTCTTATCTTCTACTGGTTGGTTTGTTGTGGGAAACTCTTCCTTTAGCTTACCAGTTGTACTTTCTTCGTCATCTTCTACCAGCTTGGTAAGTCTAATGGGTAGCTCTGCTTCCTTTCCGTCTTGAATATCTTTAGGTGAGTCATCTTTATCCCTCATATCAGCCTGTCCCTTTATCTCCTCTTGTAAATCCTGAACATTTGACATTACTGCATTGTTCTCAATGGCCAGGTTCTCATTCTTTGTGGTTGTGAGTGTATGCTGAGGTTGGGGAACAGTTTCTTCAATGCTAAATAGTGAAACTCCATTCCATGAAAACATAGTATCATCCTCTTTCTTTTCTATGGTCTGTTTCCTCTTTTCTTCCTCACCACTGAGCCTAGTCAATTCTGGGTCCAGCAATTTATTCATCACCCGTGTCATCGAATGTATCCATTGAGGACATCTCTTCTCCGAGTGGGGTTGTTGATGAAAGGTACAGAAGTTATCTCCTCCTATTTCTGTTATGTTTATTGATGCCACATTGGGTGGTGGGACCTGCCATTGGTTGTTATCTTCTTCCTTTGGATAGGATGGCTCATTTGTTTTATGAAAGTCCCTCTCCTTTTCTAATTCTACAACTCGGTTGGACAACTTCTGGAGTACTTTCATCATCTGATGGTGATCTTCTTTAAATTTAAACAAGGGTGAGCCTTTTCTCACGGTGGTTTTCTCTTCAACTGAGTCAGGATAGTCTTCTATACTCTCACTTTCAGCTTCTACTCTCTCAGCCTCTTGATAGGTTTCCACCAATGTAGGCTTGACTTTCATCTTGGAAAACATGGCCAATTCAGGACCTAGGGCTGAAGTATAATATTCGATTAAAACTTTGTCTGAAGGTTTGTCTACAACAGAATTTTTTTTTAAGTATAGTGAAAATCTCTGAGTGAAACTTTGTACCTTCTCATTCTTCTCTTTTCTCAACAAACCAAGCCCTTTCATCAACAAGGCATGTGTCTTTTGGGTTGTGTATTTATTCCTGAAAATCCTTTCAAAAGTATCCCAATCAGGAATGGAATTTATAGGGAGTCCAAAGTACCAGGATGCTGCTGATCCTTTCAGAGTATGAGGAAAAAGCCTACACACCACGTCTTCATGCTCTCCAGCCCTTAGCCCTTCTAGTGCAAGGTAAAAACCTTGAAGGTGATCATCTACAGCAATGTTGTCCACAGGATCAAACTTGGGTAAAAGCTTGTCAAAGGCTTGAGGCAAGTTATGCAAAGGAGGATTCAAGTTCAGAGGTCACCTAGCTCTCCATGCTGGTAAAGGGTTAGGTTGATTACCAGCCATGAGGAACGGTTACTAAGAAAACAAGGCTTCAAGGGTAGAGCCAAAACTTTAAACCCTGAGCTATGTTGAAAGATTCAAACATCCGCTGGTAGGATAGTCTCGGGAAAAATAGTTCCACGGCCAGCCTTTACTGGCGGCCCTCCTTCTAGCGCCAAAAACTTTTGAGGCCTGGAAATTCGCAGGCGGCAACAGTAAAGGATTCTCCCCAATCAACACTCCCAACTAGCCCGTTGACTGTTTGGTATAGGGAATCCGTCCGGTTTACGGTCCGGCTACCGTAGGTCAAAGTAACAAAAAGGTTTTACCGGTTGCGGCCCGGTCCACCGAAATTTGTATTTTGACTTAAAATGCAATACATATGCCTATCTAAACTATGCAAGGTGATAAGGATGCTGGGAACCACACAATCTGCTGCGCAGGTTCTTACCTCTCGTCTTATGTTCACAACATCTAAACCACATGTGCGACCAGGAAACAGACAACTAACTATCTAAACAACTAACTACCTATCCCCGGGGAGCCAGAAAATGATTATTTTTAGTAATGCATTAACTCCATGTATGATAAACACAATTACAGGTAGCTGATACTTGTATTTACAGCACATGAAAGAGAATTATTCCAACAATCAGATAGCTAACTGTTATGTGAAGCACCAGCATTACTAAAAGTGAATTCTACACAAAATAAACCAGAAATCATTCAACAAGACATAAGTCACAGAGTTAGAACGATCTCACAATTCATGGACATAAGCTGAAAAACAAAATAGTTCATCTTCCTGCCATCCATTGCACACCATTTGGAAAATTCCACAGCTCTTTCTCCAGCAGGAAAACTAAAATCTTTATTGCAAAAGGAAATAGTTCTTCTTACAATAGGTCATCCAGTGTAACTGGAAAAAAGCCCTTTTCTTGTCTCTCTTCCCTAGTTTTATACAAAAACAAAAAATGGTTGGGCTACCCAAAGTAACCTTTGGGCTTCCCAACGCTTCATTTTCCTACAACCTTCTACAAAATAATAATTTACACAAAAGTTGACCGGTCCTTCTCAGGAGGAGGGTCCCGCTTGGTTTTCCAAAAATTTCCTCCATGCTACTGCCTCAGCAGTGAGTCCTTCAAACGAGTGGGGTTCTAAGAATTGTATATTCAGCTCGAACTTATGTGCTTGTTTCTGAATAGCCTCTATCCTGGCCGTGTTCAGACGCACCTGTTCCTCCAAGAGCTGTACACTAATGGCTACGTGTCCGATTTCATTTCTCAGGATCGGCTCATCAAGGGCTCTGATACATTGGACCCTGGCTTCTTCTTCCTGCTGCCTTGTTTGCAACATCCCTGCAAATGTATCATGATCAGGGAATTCATGTAGCCTATGCTCAGCTTCCACTTGACAGCGGTTATAGGTGACCAGGGCTCTTCTAAAGAACTCTGCGCAGGCTCCCTTCGTTTTCTTCACTGTCTTCTGGAAGTCCTCCGCAGTAATAATAGCAAAATCTATCAGATCATGGTCCCGCTTCAAAGCTTGCTTATCTTTGACTGGTAGCTCAGCTGGGACTTCTTGATCATCTTCTACCCTGGTTATCCTTGAATTCAGTACCTCAAGGATGTCTTGCGACCTGTCCACAAAATAAGAAGCTGTGTCTAATATTTCATCTAGCCTGCCATCAATCTGCAGGACTTGACACCTTTCTTCCTCCAGGTCCGTTTGCAGTTGCAGCATCCTAGATTTCTGAGCCAGGATGTGTTCTTTGACTGGCTGCAGATCTACCTGCTGCTCCTTGGCTGCCTCGAGCTGCTCTTTCAGCTCTCTAACATATAAGGTGTTGGATTCTTAGATGTCCTTCTGCTGCTCCATCAGGTCTTCTATCTGTGTCTTCATTTGTTCCCTTTCGCTCTTTAAGTCCTGAATTCCTTGATGTGCCTTACTCAAGGCTTCTTGTGTTGTTTCTTTTTCTTGTGCTTCCTGCTGGGTAGCACGAATTTCATGCTTCGTGACCTCCACCTCTTTGAGTACATGCTCGTATTTTCTTTTTAGTCTGTTGCCCTCCTCTCTCTCCCTTCTCAAGGTGTCCTTGAGCTGAGAGGTGGTCTTCTTGGAGGATTCTATCTCTACCATCATACGGTCTATGTTATCCTCCGTAGCATGTATGGCTGCCTTCCCAGCCCTGATGACAAACCTTGGATCTTTATCTGTTCCGACCATCACAGCTTTGTCGGTTATCATGGTACTGGCCATGCCTTCTGCTTCTATTTTCCTCTCGGTTCTCCTCATGATCCTTTTGGTGGCCCTGTCATAGTACACTGTACTGAAATCAGGCACCTCTTCCCCTTTCTTCTGTGTAAAGGGTACTAACTAGAGTGTGGGGGTTGTAGGGGTGACGGTAGTGGGTACTTGGAGGGTTTGTACCTCAGGGTTTTCCTCACCTCGGCTTTGCTCTGCTTGTGATCTAGAAGCCTGCTGTTGTGCCAACTCTGTTTTCTCGGCTTCCTGTTGTTGAAGTTCCTCATCTGGTTTCCTCTGGGCTTCCTCAGCTGCTTGCTTAGCAGCCTCCTCTGCCTCTCTGGCTGTTTCCTTTACCTTTTCGGATGCTTCCTGGGCAGCTTTCCTCTTTTCTTCTTCTCCTTTCTGGAGCCATTCTGTAGCTTCTTGTTCCAGTCTCTGGGCTTCCTCCCTTATTCTTTTGGCTGTTTCCTCAGCTTTAGCTCGCTCATCCTTCTCCTGCTCAGATCCCTTTCCACCTTTTGGTTTGAATCTCTTGCTGAGCGCTATCATGTTAGAGGCCCTCCTGAACACGAATTCATCATTGTCAAAATGGTGAGTGTACTCATAAAATACTTTGTGTTTCCTACAGTGCTCAGCCACCCTGTCGTGAGTATCATTTCGTCTAAAGCTCATCTCCCCGAAACAGAACTTTTCTAGTTCCTGTATAAATTCAGGAGCTTGTTTCACATTTGCGAAGCTGCAACTACCTAACTTAAAAGGCAGAGGAGGGTAGGCAGACTTCTTCTTTTGGAATAGGAAATGACCAACTCCGTCTATATACACCTGTCTAACAGCCTCCTTGTGTACTATATAATCTTATGCATATTTGGGCAACAGATAAGGGGTCTTTGACCCACCAAACATCCTCAAATACATCCCATTTTCTGTCAAGAAATAGTCACCAAACTCCTCTATGACCTGCATGGCCTCTTCTGACATGCAGTTGCATTGCTTTCGGAATATGAGAGTGTGCATAGGCATGATAAACTGTTCACAGATATCTCTATAGTAAGTATGGTATTGGTGAGCTCCCAGTAGTCTAAATGATGCATATACGGGCATCCTATCCTTCTCCCAAACACATTTGAGCCCGGGGAAAGGCTGGTGGCATAGTATGCAGTCAATTAGAATGGAGCTCATGTAAAATTCAGATCTTCTTCGTTCCTTTCCTTCCAAAGCTGCAGCCACACAAGAGGAGAGGTTGCTTGATACTATGCTCGCCCAATTGAAAATGGTTCCTTCTGTTGCTACAAAAAACATTAGGGCTATCCATTCAAACTTGAACAGTCTGCCATTTGCCCTCCCGAAGATTCTGTTTAGCATTAAAGCTATGAATCTATAAGTGGGCCTGAGACTGGCGGTGTCATAATCTTCAGTGACTCTATGTCGGAAGATCTTCCCAGGTAAGAGCATTCTTTTCAAGGTCTCTACAAGGTCCATCCGGAGGTTGTCCAGCCATTCATTCGCAAAGAAAAATCTGAGGCTCTGGTAGATGATAAGCTAAAGCTACATATCCAGGGCTAAATGTAGCATAGCCCTGGCCCTCGATGTTACAGATGAGCATTGAATTGTGGTTTGTATGTGGTAGCACCCATCTCATTAACTCAGAGCACGGGAATAGCTCTGGCCTGGTGGCGACCTTCATAATGGCTGATTTCTCTATATTAGCATAAATGGGTGCCTCCTCGAGCCCCATATCTGGGACTTCCCTGCGGGAGATCATCCTGTAAATATCTCCCCATTTGTATTCAGGATCCACCCCAGTGACACATTGGGTGTCCTCATAAGTGTACTCAATTCTTGCTTCTGTTTCTAGTGTTGGAACCTCCTCTACTGCTGGGGCCTTCTTTTTCTGTCTCTTAGACATTTTAAGATCTTCCTGCAATGTACACCATCATGATATTAAGAAATACAAATTTGTGAACATTGTGCAGCAGTTTATTCTCTTCCAGGTGTATCATAATTATATTAGTGCATGAAATCAAACCTTAAGCTTCTATATTGACAATTTACTAGCATGAAGTGCGGTGCAATGTGTTTGTTAGCATGGTAATGTTTACTGTAGCATATCTTCACCAGGTCTTATGGACGAACTGCCTTATGATTTATTTCACATGCATCAATTTGTCAGTCATATTAGTGTTGGCATGCAACCTATGCTCTTATGAGGCTTGTCACTTTTTATGAAGGTAATATATCGCAGCAAATATGTGCACTCTATATGTAGATGCAATATGCAATTAACATTCCACTGCCTATCACACGCAAAGAGAAAAAATAACAGCCTCAGGCTTAATCAGTGGACACTTCAGCCCTACGGCCCAACATGCCCATTGCGACAGAAACGCAAGCGACCAGCATCGAAGAAAACATTATGCTGCTAACACTCTCACCCACCTCGACGGGAAACGACCACATCTCAGGATAAGGTATCCTCATCGAAACCGACCCACACTATCCTTAATGAAAGCCGCGTTATCAGCGACAATTTCTTTCGACCCTAACTGGGGTTTTGGGCGGCCACAGCAAAAACTAGATCGCGAAAGGTGGCTCAATCAACACGGGCTGCAGTGAGAAGGCGACACTGTCAAAACAATCCTCTCAACCCCATTAATCCCGGTCGATCCAGTCCCAGGTTCTACCAATAATTTCCCATCGAGATGGCACACAACCCCGGACTGTAAAAAGGAAAACCAGGAAAAAAGCATGGCAACTGCGGCCAGTCCAAACCCGACCCCTAAACATTCACCAACAACGCAGTCTCTACTCATCGCGACCGCACACCGAAGCCTGGCACAGACGGCGTAATGGCCGTCTGCACCTCAAAACCCCCAACCCTAGCGCACAAGCAACTACTACGGGCAGACAGAAAGGCTTAAAAGGTTAAAGAAAACGTCCCCCCCCTCACCCTAGGTCAAGAGAATAAACGATCTAAGCAAACCAAAATCCTAGCTGGACGAGGAAGAAAAATGCGGGGCCCCAAAACTCGGCGGAAAACCAACAAACGCTAAACGCAAATGAAGGACGAGATGCACCTACCTGGCAATCAACGCAGTGATCAAGCTAATGACAGTTGGAGATCCACCCTCGCCACCTGGAAACCGGTACAGTGACAGCTAACCCTTCGACTCTTTTGAAACGCGACAGCTCGACTCCTCACGACAGTGATCGAAAACAATATAAAAAAACCCGCTTGTCGCCATACATATATGAACAACGCCACACGTGCGAGGAGTCACATCAATCGGGGCGTCTCCAAAAGTTATGTCGAGCGTCACAAGATTCATACCATCCGCAACGGCGGACCACCTCTAGTCCCAACTCGCCCGATCAGTTACAAATATCCCGCGAACGAGAATCCCATATCAGGCGTCGACGGAAACTTTGGTCAGACGACCAAGAGTCTGGCCTCCCCCGCAATGGTGGAACATCCTCCACACCTCACTGTCCGCAACGAGGAAAAGACACTCCAAAAGCACGGTTCGGCGGGAGACGAGGATTTAAGAGTCTATGCTGATCCACAACGGTGGGGACAACAGTGTTCCTCCTCCTCCGATACGGTAGAGAGACAACGCCCGCAACATACCGCGATGAAAACGAAACTCAAGAGTCGAAACCCCCCCCCCCCCGCAACGGCGGTTGCGAAACGAAAACATGCGGACTCGAAGGCACCCGAAACGTCGGCCCGACAACCGAACATGACGACCCGGAAGCCACCCGCAATGGCGGGACGGGTAAGAGAAACTAGAAGCCGAAGGACGCCCGCAACGGTCGGGCAGTCAAATGAAAATCTCTTGATACAAGAAACTTTGAGCGAAGGATTGAAAAGGTTTTGCAAAACAACAGAGGGCTCGATCAAGATGGAAATATTCAAGCATTAAATGATGAGAAACCAGTCAATTTACAGCATTTAAGATTCGAGAAAGCGCTTCAACCTTCATAATCTAAAATCAAAAGATGAAATCAAGAGAAGAACTCACTAACTTGAAGTAAAGGAGGGCCCCAAAATTTTTAGAATTTTGGGAAATTGTTGCAGGTGCAACACCCTGATAGCAGTTTCCAAGTTTTTACTAATCCTCAATCCTTCAGAAAATCCAAAACTGCCTCTCCTAGTAAGATACCTCTTTTTCAGCTAAAATTAGGTAAAAATCCCTTTCATCCAAGTTCCAGTAAAACCTCTTCATCACCAAAGTGAGTCAGTCCAAAAATGGCAGCCCAAAATTAGCCCATAGACATGATGGACCGGATGGTTGCAGCCAGATATGCACCATTGGTCTTACCCCATCCTTTAAATGCACTACCTGGAGGTGACTATCAAAAATATTTGCCTAGGTTTAATGGACAGGGGGAAACTACACCTGAATAAGACTGGGAAGCTTTCCTTAGTTATGCTGATAACCAAAACATTGAAGCCAAGGATGTATGGATGAGAATGTTCGTGTAGAGCCTTGATGGGGATGTAAGGAAATGGTTCAAAGAGTTGCCTGCTAACTCAATCACTATCATTGAAGAACTCCGTGATCTCTTCATGAGACAATGGGGTGACACCAAAGACCATACATACTACATAACTGAGTTTGGATCCCCGAGGAGGAAAAAGGATGAAACTATTGCAGACTTTTCAAAGAGGCTTAACAAGATGTAGAGTAGAATTCCTACAGAAATAAAGCCTACTGAAACTTCTGCTAAACTTACATATGCAAATGCTTTCGATCATGAATTTTCCTTACTATTGAGAGAAAGGAGGCCTATTTATTTACTGAATATACGGGATGCAGCGTTGGAGGTAGAGTCTAATATACTGGCTTCAAATATATTGAATAAGGAAACAACTCAGTAGCTTTATGACAGAAAAGGAAAGAAGGAAGCAGCTTCAGGAAGTTCTGCTTCATATTTTGCTGAAGGGAAAATTGATGAAATGGCTAAGTTGGTGAAGATTCTGACTGCAAAATTGAACAAATTAGAGCTTGAGAAAAATTCTAGCAAGTCTACTCCAGAAGGTGAACGAAATCCTAATAATCAGAATCAGTTCAGAAGGCAATTTGCTCCCCGTTTCATGCCTAGAGAACATAGGAATAATGATATTCAGTGGGAAAGGAGAGAAAATGAGGACCAAAGAGTGCCACCACCTCTTCAGAACAATGTTGTTGATGAGGAAGAGGTTGAAGATGAGATGATCTTTGAATATACTAACCAAGATATGAATCATTTTGGAGAAGGATTGCATGGGGGTTTTGTCACTGAAGAGGAGTTTCTAAATGCAGAATGCTATGATGCTGATATGTTCAAAACAGAAGATGATCTAGGTCTAGAAAAAACTGATGTAACTGTTGATGTCTATCAAAATGAACTCAAGAAGACTGTGAATCTGAGGTCAGGTCCAAAACAGGTGGTACAAGTCCCCAAGAAGAAGGCAGCTGTCCTTGCTAAACAGTCATCTGATCCTGTGACTCAGAAGAAACAAGTTTCAGAAAAACCAAAGAAGACCACAGAGGTCGAAGAGGTAAATAAAACTGTCCAGAATTTCAGTTTGGAGAATGAATTAGGAAAGTTAAAGGTTCCTGTACCTCTAACTGAATTAATGAGAAATCCTTCATATAAAGAGACAGTTCTTAAGATGATGAATTCAGCAAGCAATCAGTCCATTTCTGATACGGTAAATTTGCAAGAAGAAAATCCCAGGATTTTCATTGGATCAGCCTTGGTTGAAAAGACCAAAAATGAAGCAAGTGCTTCGCCTCCATTCTACATCACCCTGACAGTCCATGAACAAATGATACATAATTGTTTGTTAGATTCGGGAGCATCACACAATTTAATGCCAAAGGTTGTTATGGAAGCTTTAGGTATGAGTATCACCAAACCCTATCATGATCTGTATGCCTTTGATTCCTGAGCAGTGAAATGTTTAGGGGTAATAAAGGACATGGTTGTCATCCTGGCTCAGTTACCCATGAAAAGTGTGATCATGGATGTAGTGGTAGCTGATATTACACCGAATTTTGGGTTACTTCTCTCTAGGTCTTGGGCAAAGAAGGTTGGTGGGACCTTACAAATGGATCTATCATATGCTACTATTCCTGTGTTTGGAGGAGAAAACAGAAGGTTATACAGAGAGCTTCAATTTGCCTATATTGTGACAGATGACAAGTCCTACCAATCACCCACTGTATGCTGTTGATAAGGACCTGGGTACTTGCATGTTACATTTCAGTGAGGAAGACAACACTGCTGGTTTATTACAGGTTGAAAAGGAACAGCCAGTAAAATGCAGCAGAGAACAGGAGGATGAGCTGTGGCAATTATACTTTGATGGATCCTCTTGCAAAGAAGGTGCTGGAGCAGGGGTTCTTCTCATATCCCCAGGAGGTGAAATAGTAAAGTTGATGTATAAATTGGAGTTTATTACTACAAAAAATAATGCTGAATATGAAGCTTTTCTGTTAGGTTTGAAAGCTGCTAAAGATTTGGGCATTTAGCAGATTTCTACATTTGGCGACTCCGAATTAGTTGTTTAGCAGGTGAAGAACAACTATCAAGTGAAGCAGGGTTTACTGAAAGTCTATCGAAATGAGGTATGGGACATTATTGAAAATTACTTTGTAGATTTTAACATCACCTATATTCCAAGAGATTATAATCAGACTGTAGATTCATTGGCTTTGGCTACTACACACTTTAGAATCCCCAAGACCACTCAGTTGAGATATCCCATTGAAGTGAGGTACAGACCATCTGTACCTGATAATGTAAGGCAGTGGAAAGTGTTCGAAGATGACATTGAGATTAAGAGGTTCTTAGAGATTACTCATGAGTTATCAAATTCCATGATTGATCAAGAGGAAGATGAGGAGGATGGACAGGTGGAAGAGATTGCTGAAAATGAAATTGCTGGACATAAAATTATTGAATTAAAAAGTAAATTCATTCCAAATGGTTTGGTACCTTTGGAAAGTATTTTTTCGAAGGATGATACATTCCTAAAACCTGTTGTACAGTCCTCAGAAGGGAATGTGGTGGATTGTAACATTGGCTCAGTAGAACATCCTAGAATGGTCAAAATTTCTAAAGCACTTACAGCTGAACAAAGAAACAGGTATATTAAACTGTTAAAAGAGCATGTAGATGTTTTTGCATGGTCTTATGCATAATTGAGAACTTATGACACAAGAATCATACAACATAAAGTCCCTTTAAAACCAAATGTCAAACCTTTTTGTCAGAAATTGAGGAGGATTAATCTAGCATTGTTTCCTGTTATTGAAAAAGAAGTGAAGAAACTGTTGGATGCCAAGATCATAGTGCCTCTCAGGTATTCTTAATGGGTGGCTAATTTGGTTCCTGTTAGGAAAAAGAATGAATAAATTAGGTTGTGTGTTGACTTCAAAAATTTGAATAGATCTTCATTAAAGGATAATTATCCTCTACCTAAAATCGAGCAAATATTGCAGAAAGTAGTTGGAGCACAGAGGATCTCTATGGTTGATGGTTTCTTAGGGTACAATAATATCTCTATGCATCCTGATGATAAGGAGAAGACAACTTTCACTACTCCTTGGGGAACTTTCATGTATGATAAGATGCCCTTTGGTCTAATGAATGTTGGAGCCACCTTCCAGAGGGCTATGGATATTGCTTTTGTCGGAGAAAAGGACAAGTTTGTGGTAATCTATTTGGATGATATTACTGTTTTCTCAGAGTCAGATGATGAACATTTGAATCATTTGAAGCAGACTTTCCTGAAATGTACAAAATTTGGCTTGTCCTTGAATCCAAAGAAGTCACACTTTGCTGTACAGGAAGGTAAATTGCTTGGTCATTTAGTGTCTGCTGATGGTATAAGGATTGATCCTGAAAGGGTAAAAGCTATATTGAAAATAAGTTTACCAAGGAGTAAAAAGGATGTTCAATCATTCATTGGTAAAATCAACTTTTTGCGTTGGTTTATACCAAACTTTGCGGAGACTATCAAACAGATCACATTCATGTTGAAAAAGGATCAAGAAGTCAAGTGGACCACTGAGGCAAAGAATGCATTTGAGAAGATCAAAATGGCTCTTACTAAAGCTCCTATATTAGTAAGCCCAGATTTTACCAGAGAATTTCTTACATTCTCATTTGCATCAAAGGATACAATAGCAGTTGTTCTGATGCACAAGAATAAGGAAGGATCGGAGCAGCCTATTGCATTCTTCAGTAAAAATCTCAGGGATTCTGAACTGAAATACCGTATCTTAGAAAAACATGCCTATGCTCTGGTAAAAGATTTAAAGTTTTTCAGAATCTATGTTCTGCATTCTAAAGTTATTTCATTTGTGCCTAATGCTGCTGTAAAAGATGTTTTAACACAGCTTGATAGTGAAGGGAAAAGAGGCAGGTGGATTGCTCAAATCATGGAGTATGATGTAGATATCAGACCTACCAAACTTGTCAAAAAACAAGGTTTAGCCAAGTTGTTGGCTGAATCAAATTTTCAAGCTCTGGGAATGCATGTCATGGCTAAAGAGTTAGCTCAGGATGAAGATCAAGCAATTTTAGAAAAAGAGAAGATCATGGACTATTATTCAGCATCCACATGGTATGCAGACATTGTGTACTTTCTGTTGTTTTTGCAATGTCCTGAGAATTTTGATAGGAAAGTTGCTAGATATTTAAAGCTAAGCTACCAAGTATTGTCTAGTAGAAGAGCAGTTATTCTGGAAGGACCCAGGTGGTATTCTACTCAAATGCTTGATAAATCTGAAATTGAAGGAGTGATTTCTGAATCTCATGAGGGTGCTTGTGGAGGTCACAAGTATTGGAAGACAACATCATATAGGATTTTAAGAGCCGGATACTATTGGCCCTCTTTGTTTGCATATGTTGATCAACATGTAAGAGCCTGTATCCCTTGTCAGAAATTTGCAGGCAAACAAAAATTGCTGTCATTGCCTCTAAAACCTATTGCAATAAGTGCTCCTATCCAGCAATGGGGTCTGGATTTTATAGGGGAGATAAATCCAGCTTCCTCAGGACAACATAGGTGGATTCTGACTGCAACGGATTTTTTTACCAAATGGGTGGAAGTTATCCCTACTAGGAATTCCATAGACAAAGTAATCATGGAATTCATTGAAGAAAACATCCTGAGTAGGTTTGGTTGTCCTCAGAAATTATTAACAGATAACACAAAGGCTTTCAAGTCCAAAGCAATGGAATCCTTTTGTGAAAAGAATGGTATCTTGCTGAAACATTCAACTCCTTACTATCCCCAGGGTAATGGTTTGGATGAATCCTCTAATAAAAACATCATTCAGAGTATCAGAAAGTTGCTTAAACATAAGAAGAGATCATGGGATTCAATGTTGAGATATGCATTGTGGGATGATAGAATAACAGTCAAACAAGCAATTGGAACTTCTCCATTCCAATTAGTATATGGCACATAGGCAGTTTTTCCTGTTCAATTGGGAATCCCAGTGATGAAGTTTCTTCAGCATTGCCAAGAAGAGCCAATGATATGCAGAGAAGGATTTATGAGATGATAGAGTTGCAGCAGAACAGGGAAAAGGTAGGAGAAAGTGCATAGTTGTATAGATTGAAGATTAAAAGTAGATTTGACAGGAACATCAAAGAAAACACTTTCTCAGTTGGCGATATGGTTCTGAGGTGGGATGCAAGGAAAGAGAAAAAAGGGAAGCATGGTAAATTTGACAACCTCTCGTTTGGCCCTTTCCTAGTGTCTAAGGTTCTGGAAAATAACACTTTTGTCTTGCAGTCTTTGGAAGGTGAGGAATTGTCAAGTCCATTCAATGGACGATTCCTCAAGCATTTTTACAGTCTTTGAGGAGATTTTCACTTTTCATTGTATATACCGATGTGAGTGAAGCATAATAAGGACTCCATAACCCAATGGAAATTTTGCAGACTAGTAGGTAGCAGAAAAATAAGGCACTGGTCTATAGGTTCTTGAAGCCTCACAGGGAGGACTTAATCCCGTAGCTAGAGCCAGATGTTAAGTCATGAACTTGTTTTCTTTAGTTTTATATTTTGCTTGTGATTTTTACTTTAAGTGTGCTTATTTGCTTACTTTAGAAAATTTTTGGTTTTAAGTGAAATTTTGATTTTTGCTTTAGGTTTTCATTAGGTTTGTTCTTCTTATGGTTTTGAAGGGTTCTATAGGGCATTATGTGGATTAATTGGTTCATAAATAGCACCATGATCAAAGTTTAACATTAAAACCTCATTCAAAATAGAATTAATGATTAAAAAAGCACCAAATTTGATTTTAAAATATTCCTGTAGCGCAACGACTAAATTTTTACACTACAGCGCTACAAGAATATCGCGGGCGCTAAAATTGCCGCTTTTTAAGCAAATTTCTCCCATGATGTCAATTTCTGGATGACTAATCAGATGTATAGATGATTTTGATACGTGTTCCATTAGAAATAATCATGCAAACAGGTGTGGTCTGAGACGTGAATGAGATCGTGGAAAATCAGCAGTTAAGGTTGGGTGAACCTTGACAGGTAGAGGAACAAGCTGAAATTGATGTGAAAGAAGCTCTACACATATGCATGACTAAGCTGGAGGCGAAGTGGAGAGAAGACATTTGCTTAAAATTCAGAATTTGCAGTTACAGAGGAGATTTAGGGATTTCTCATTGCGCCACTTGGAAGCAAATTGAAGACCTAAAGACACATGGGCAGTTAAATTCAACAGGAAGATACTCCAAGGATTAATTTTCAATGTTCGTAGCTGGCCGGGAGTGAGGTATTTCGCGTAAACCTGGTCATGGTTGCCAAATTGGGGGTTTTTCATTAAGGCTGGTTATGTTTAAATTGATTAAGGAAAGATTTAATTCATGCTATTAACAATCTCCCTACGATCAGATATCAGTTTAAAAAAGGTTTTAGATGTTTGGGCAAGTGATAAGTTAAAAAAGCAATAGTTACCTTGAATAATTTCCCTATCAAGACCAACAAATTTGGTAGGGTGAAGGTCTGTATTGTTTATGGTGACCAGGGTTCCACAGATTCACTTGTTACCTGTAATCAATGCAATGAGTTAGCTGAGCATGCCAATTGCATGCAGATATTGTTTGAGTAGGTGCTAGAGGCTGATTATTTTTGTGCTGAATGCAAGTTGAAGCAGAAAAGTTAGCACATATAAGACTGCTCTCATATCATCTCAGCCCCTAGTTAAATAGTCACAATTTGAATCTAAGAAGTGAGAAACTGAGAGTTCTAATGCAGAATCCCTATTGCAAAGATATAGCTCATTAGTAGCATTAAAAGGAGCCAAGGGTGCTATTTGTGCAAAAACACAACACACATATGTTTCCATGAATTCTAGAGATGGTATGGCATCGAAATGAACATATTGGATGTGAGTTCAGTTCAGCATTAGTCTAGTTATAGGTTTTTGGCACTCTATTAACCTAAATTACCCATCCTGGTGCAAAACATTTCCTGCCTTGTTAATACAAACAGACTGTTAAAAACTAAGAGAAAACAACCAAGGAGAATCAAAGCAAGATGACTATCAAAAGTCTAGGAGCTTGAGAGAAACAACACTTAGCCAGGAAAGCAGATGAAGAAAAGTGGCAAGACTAACAGAGTTGAACCTACTGAGGTAAATTGCATTGACCAGTTTCCAGGTTGTGCAGAGCTCTTCCAAAATGCTGGATGGTTGGATTTCTTTAAGAAGATTGATGGCTATAACACCGAGGTCTCTCATAGATTTTCCCAATGTTATAACCAATACATGGTATCATTTGATACCCTGAAGTTTAAGTTGACTGTGGAGTTGGTGGCTGAATCTACAGGAGTCAGAAACGAAGGAGAGTTGTGGTTCAAAAAGCTGCCTTTTACCTTCAATGCTTAGAGGTATCTTTTACCTATCATTATTCTATACTGGAGCAAAGGAGTGCTCATTTAGAATTTCAGAGAAGAATGGGTGGAGTCCATCAAATTCCTACAATGCTACATTACCTGTGAAGGGAGGTATGCTTTTGTATTCAAATATCATTTCAGGTTCTTACAGCACCTAGCTGGTGAATCAAGGATGAGTCTCCCCTTCTTCTTGTTGAAGAGTTTGTAGAAGATGTCAAGTAGGATTAAAGAGCATCATGATCACACTTCACAGTCCATTTTCCATCATGTATTGATCAAGCTCATTATCAGCACTGCTCTGCAAAGAGAAGGAAAGACATGGGACTACTTCCTCTTTTGGTCTGGTTTCCAAATTAAGCAGGAAGAGAAGCCAATCAAAAAACATATGGACAAGGGGAAAACCCTGATTAGAAAACTAGGTCAAAAAGTCAAGCCTAAAGATAAAAAAGGTGTTAAGCTTGAAGAGGTGACAGAACCTTCAAAGGGAGACTATGAACCTCAGCAGCCTTCAGCTAATAATAAGGGCAAAATTTTGTTGTTTATAAAAAAGGAAGATCATCCTATGCAAAATAGGGCACCAGCAGAAACTCTCATGGATGAGAAAATTGTTGCCACAGAGAAAGTTGCAGTAAAGGAAGAAGATACCAATGTCCAGCAAAGAAGCCCAATTACTATTTTATCTGGAGATTAAGGATACCTGTTAGAAGGAGATGAATTGAATGTCAAGGCTGAAACTAGGGTTGGTACATACAGGGAATTCTTCAATCAAGAAGAAAAGACAGTGAGGCCAAAGAAAAAGAAGATCAAGGTTAAAGATATGGAGTTTTCCATAGTTAGACATCAAGGAAGAACGTTGAAGATGCTGGGAGAGCTTGCCCCAGGTTGGAGGCCTAAGACAAGACCTAAAAATAAACTAAGGCTAAATATGAAAAAGCTGCTAAACCCTAAGCTAAACATAAAATAAGTAACCATGCTTGATACTTCTTCTTCAGATGAAAATATAGAGTCTAGGAAAGATGATTGCAAAGGGAAGAAAGAATTAAAGTCAGTAGAAGAGTCCATTCTCACCGAGACTAAACTATCAGCTGTATTTTTGGAAATAAGAGGTGAAATGTTGAAGGAACATCAGAGAAAGGAAAATGAAGTTTCTTATTCTGAAGACAAGCTTTTGATTGATGAAATTGCACCAACTGAAACAGTTAATCAGGAAAAACCTAGTGTTCATGGTGTATCTTCAGAGCTGCTTCCAGAGGATGAAGACATTTTCAGGAAATTGAACATCGCATGGCTACCTAGTGAGCTGCAGAATGAAGCAGTAGGCAAGGCCTTTGACTCAAAAAAGGAGAACCTACAAAGAACCATCAAACAATATAAGAATCAAATGGAATACATGCAAGAAACCAATGATGGTTCGATCCTAGCTAATAGAAGACTCAGGGAGGACTTGCAAGAAGTAAATGATCATTATCAAGAGCTCACTGTAGTCTCCAAGGAGGCCCTTAAAAGGAAGAGAAACACAGATTTACAATGTGAAGAATTAAAGAAGACTGTCAGTGGCTTGTAGCAGCAGAATGAAGAAATTTCAAGAAGGATAGCAGATATGGAAGCTGAACAGAAAAGAGCTAGGAAGAAGGCCCAGGCTTTGGATGGAATAGCCTTATTGGCAGAAGCTGCCAAAGACCTTTGAGTATTATTATTTAGGAAGTTACTTGTTATGTTTTTTGAGAAACACTTTATTTTGTAAATTGTAAATTATTGATATTATCCCATCGATGAGTAGGTTAGAAACAGTTAGGGTTTAAACCCTAACTGAATTTTTGAAAAACAGTATTTACGAAGAGGAGAAAGAGAACAAAGGGTTCAATTTTTTGTTGGCTTAAGGAGGTCTTTGACTTGTTTATGAGCTAAGTACTTAAACTCTCATGTCTATTTGATGAACATAATTATGAAATACATGATCCTTATTACCCTTCAGTATGTGTTTTAGCTTCATTTTTAGCTTGCTTAGCTGCATGATTGATAAATTCATTACTGGTTTATGGTTTCTTTGCTTGTAATGCTTGTCAGTTGTGAATGAAATTCAGGATTATATGTTGTTGGTACTTGGTGATTATATTATGCATCTCTGTTCTTAGTTATTTATGATTTAGTTCCTACTTGGCTTATGAGTGTATTCCCTTCAGTCACCAAACTTTACAACCAGGAAAAACCTTTAAAAAGAACCTAAACCCTAGTTTTATTTGATTGAATATTTGAGATTGTGTTGGATTGTTTCTTTGTGGACTAGAAATAATTTTTGGCACAAACACATTCCATCATCTCGAACCTCTTTGGGATCTCTACTGCATAATTCCCTTCTCTGAGGGAGATTCCATCTGCATTTTACCACACCTCTATACCTAGAAAATAATGCATCATACCCAAGTCCTTCATTTTGAACTCGGCAACAAGGTTTCTCTTCGTATCAGAAATCAACCCATCCATACCTGTTACAAACAAATCATCTACATATAGTAGGAACATCACTAGGTTTCTCTCTTCAACCTTGTAGTAAAGGTTGGAATCTGCTTTACTCTTGGTAAAGGCCAAACTAGATAGAAAGTTTTCAATTTTGCCATACCATGTCCTGGGTTCCTGTTTCAAATCATACAGGGCTTTCTTCAATCTGATCACATGAGACTCCCTATCATGTGTCTCAAAATTGAATGGATTCTCTACATACACTTGCTCTTCCACTACACCATTCAAGAAAGTAGTCTTGACATCCATTTGGTGTATCTTCCATTTCATCGCTGCAGCCAGAGAAAGTACTGATCTGATGGAAGTGTATCTGGCTACAGGTGCAAATGTTTCTTCATAATCTAATCGTTCTTTCGGTGAGAAGCCACGAGCCATGAATCTTACCTTATATTTCTCTATGCTACCATCTGCAGCATGCTTGATCTTGTAGATCCATTTGGAATTTACAACCGACTTCCCTTTTGGTTTTGGGACAACATCCCAAACATTGTTCTTCATGATTGATTCATACTCTTCGATCATAGCATCCTTACATTCTTTCCGTTCTACCACTTCTTCATAATTGGAAGGTTCTTTATTGATAAAGTCACATTATAAAGCTACATATCCAGAGCATGATCTGGTTCTCTTTCTTTCTCTGTGATTCTCTTGTTGAGCCCCATATCTTTCTGCACCTTGGATAGCTTCTTGTACCCAAGCAGGTTTCCTCTTGTGAGGAATCTTCTCTTGAGGTGGATCTATAGGTTCTTGTGGTTCTTCAAATTCTCGATCTTCTTCTTAAATCTCTTCGTTCATGGTTGTATCATGAATTCTAGGTGCTTCTGCTTCTTCAAGTTCTTCAGCAGGTCTCTTTCTAGATTTGTTGTAAGCTGTGTCTTCATCAAATGTTACATCCCTGCTGATGTTGATATTCTTGAATCCTAGGAAGTATATTTTGTAAGCCTTTGAGCTTTCAGAGTATCCCACAAATATACCCTTCTTTCCCGAAGGATCTAACTTTGTCCTCTTTTCTTTCGGAATGTGTATGTACACTGGACAACCAAATATTCTGAGATGGTTGACTTTTGGTCTCTTACCGGAGAAGACTTCTTCAGGAGTCTTTTTCTCGAGTACTCTGCATGGAGTACGGTTGAGTCTTGTTCTCGAGTACTCTGCATGGAGTACGGTTCTGTACATACACCGTTGTTCTAGTAGCCTCTACCCATAGATGCATGGGAAGATCTTGATCATGAAGCATTGCTCTTGCAGCTTCCATGATAGTTCTATTCTTCCTTTCTGCAACCCCATTCTGTTGGCGATTATATGGAGTGGATAACTCCCTCTTAATCCCTTATTCTTTGCATAATTCTTTGAATTCATTTGATGTGAATTCTTTGCCATTATCTGATCGAAAGGTCTTGATATTCTTTTCTGTGTGGTTCTCAATCAAGGATTTGAATTCTTTGAACTTGCTGAAAACTTCATCTTTGTTCTTCATGAAGTAAATCCATGTCTTCCTAGAAAAGTCATCAATAAAAGAAACATAGTATACATACCCTCTTAGAGAACTTGATGGGATTGGTCCGCATATATCAGAGTGGATGATTTCCAAGATTCCTTTTGCTTTGCTTTCGCTACTTGGAAATGTCTTCTTTTTTTTCTTTCCTTTCGCACATCCTTTGCAGACTCCTTCATGTTTTTCTTGAATTTATGGAAGACCTTCAAAAACTTTTCTTGCAAGTGGTAGTGCTCTATAGTGCACATATGAAAGCCTTCTGTGCCAAAGTTCATTTGGCTCTACTGTGTCATGGACCAAAGCTTGTTCTGGATGGCCCTTCAATTTGTATAATCCTACTTCTTGTTCTCTAATTACTATTGCATCATCAATAGTATTTCCTCTTGGCTATATACAAATGCAACCCTCATGCCTTTTGCATCCAGTGCCGATATGGATAGAAGATTCTTCTTTAGTCCTGGTACAAACAAGACATCCTTCATTTTCATAGACTTTCCAGAGTCTAGCTTGTAGGATGATTCACCACTACCTTTTATGGGATATTGGTAGTAATCCCCAAGTTTCACCTTATGGGGTGAATTATGTTCGAATAGTTTCTCAAAGGATTCCTTGAAACCTGTCATGTGTTTGAAAGCCCCACTGTCAATAAGCCAATCTTTGCTTCAATGAGTGACAGTTCCCATGAGAGCGGAGATCAGAACATATTCATCTTCACTTGAAGAGTCTTCAATTTCTTGTTTTACTGTCTTTCTGGGAGGATCGTCATCCTTAGTAGTGTGAGCATGATATCTTCTTTTGGTGTTCCTCTTCTTCTTGGGTCCATTCTTATTCATGGGACAGTTTCTAGCATAGTGTCCTATTTCATCGCATGTATAACATCTGAGTTTATATGAACCTTTCTGATGAGAATTCTTACCTTGGTGATGATGCTTTTCCCTTCTTCATTTCTTGGAGTGTACTATGAGAGATTGATCTTCACTTCCCATCTTTTCTTTTTGAGCCGTTATTTGAGCTTCTTCTTGTGAAAATTCTTCCCACGGTCTACTGAGCTTGACTAACTTATTCCTACCACAGTTTCCTTGGATGAAAGAATCCCATGACCTAGGGAGGCCATTCAATGTTCTCATCACAAGTTCTGCATTCTCCACTTCTTCATCTACTGCTTCCAACTGTTCTTTGATCTGGGATACCCTTGTGAAGTATGACTGGATGGTATCCTCATTCTAGATATTTACATTCTTCAACTGGTTCCTTAGAGTCATCTTTTGATTGATGTTCTTCCCTTCAAAAAGTTTGGTTAGGGCATCAAACATAGCTTTAGGTGTCTTGAGGGAGGACATCTATGGTATGAGGTGATCCTTGATAGAATAAGCAATGATCCTCTTTGCCATAACTAGCTTCTTCTTATGTAAGGACTTGGCCTCATCTCCCTTTGGAATTGGAACCTCCTCACTGATATAGGAGTCTAACTCATTTTCTTCCAGGACCAAGGAGATCCTATACTTCGATGCTTGGAAGTTATCAGCTCCCTCAATATTTTCATCAAGCTTGTATGATGAGACATATTAACTGAGAACCTCAAATGGAAATACAAAATATTTAGATCTTACGAGGTCAAGATGTCAGATCTGGATTTGGAGTTGAAATCCCGCAGTGTTGGTTCAGGAGCAGATTAAGGTTTTTATTTTTTGGAGTTCTATCCAACCAAATGCTTTGAATTTGATCCCTAACTTAGATTTTGGGGAGAATATCAATCCAGTCCTGGGCTCACTAAAAAATTCCACTTTTGTGAAAAGCCCTAGTTTTCGGTAGTAGTGTCGGGTCCAAAACTGAAAAACCTCAGAATTGGATTCTGCTTCGATAGAAAGATGTGCCCTAGGGAGGATATTTATTCCACACTACTTTTGCTAAAAATCTATGGAGAGAGATCCACAAAATAGGAAGCCCTAGTTCCCGCAACTACACAGTGTCTTCTTCTTAGGTTAGCTCTGATACCATGTTAGATTTTTAACATTAAGCTAGCATATCATTAGGATCTTTAACTGAGAGAACAACAAGCACAACAACCAAAGACAAGAGACAATGAACATAGTGTTTTTCCTCGGGGAAACCATAAATGGAGAAAACCCTGCAACTTCCTCTGAGATAGAATCAACACCAAAAGTGAAACCAAAAACAGTAAGATGATCTCCTAACAGTAGTAACCTCTTTCTTCCTTTCCCCAGTGTATTTCTCTACCTCAGCTATGCACTACAACTGAGTGTGAGTGAGTGTGTGATAAATTGAGAGGCTAGCGAGTCTCTATTTATACTAATTCCTGACTTGACTAAAACCAACTAGGGCCAACTTCACTAGGTGATTCTAATAACCCTAGTGCCCCAGAACTGCGGGGAATTTAACCCTTAGACAATGGGAGGGTTACCCACATTGACTTGACATGACTTGTTTACATTATAGAAACTCCCGATAGGAACCTCAAGGCATGACATGACTCAAGTACATCCTGGAATAGACATCGGATTACAATACATAAGAAATACAAGTGAATACATTCTGAAGTTACAATTACATCAACAGTAACCCTATGTTAGTTTAACTAATTCTCATTTAATTGTAATATAATGGCTCACAAATATTTAGATACATAACATTGTTGTTGTCTTTTAGAATGCTTTGTACTCAAAGCAAGGGTAAGGATGGGTATTGTTGATGAAACTATTCTATCTCCCATGATGCGTCTTCATCTAGAAAAATCTTCCATCTAATGAGATATTCCTTGAGTGTTCAAGAACAAAGTTTTCTTTCTCGAGTTGCAATGGTTGCCTCTGGTTCCCAAATGATCCTCCCTTCATCATCCAATGTAGGAAGTATTGTTTGTATTGTTCAATGTTTCCCCAACATTTGTTTGAGACATGATACATGGAAGACATTGTGGATATGACTTTTATCAGGTAACTATAATTTATACACAACTTGACTAATATTCTGGGTAATCTAGTATGGTCCATAGAACTTTGGGGCCAACTTGTTTTTTCCTCCACTTTTAAGGGATGCCTATTTATACTGCTAGAGTCTTACAAACACCCAGTCTCCTACTTAGAATTCTCTTTCGGTTCTGCATTGATATGCTTGTTGCCTCATGCGGTTTTGTGCCACAACCAAGTTATCCTTGAGTAATTCAATAATTTTTTGAGACTTCTCTAGTTGGTTCCTTACTTATGGAACATTAATTTTGTTCAGAACTAACTCCTTCCAATTTGGAGGTTAATATCCATATAAACCTTATAAAGGGGTCATTTTTGTAGAGGTGGGGTATGTTGAATTGTACCACCATTCTACTAAGTGTAACCATTGAGACCAATGCTTTTTGTATCTATTACAAAACAACGTAGATACATTTCTAAGAATTTATTTACGATTTCATTCTGACCATGTGTTTGGGGGTGGTAAGATGAGCTCATATTGAGTGATGTGCCTACTTGTTTGAAAAACTCCCTCTAAAATTTTCCATTAAATTTTGCATCTTTGTCACTGACGATGAATTTTGGGAAGACATGTAATTTGTAGATATTTTTACAAAATACATCTGCAATTTGTTTTGCCATGTCTGTTTTTTTATTGCCATGAAGTGTGCAAATTTGGTTAATCAGTCAACCAGTACAAGGATTTTTCCCTTTTCTTCTGACGAAGGTAACCCATCGATGAATTCCATTGATATCTCTTCCAATTTATGGCTTGGAATGTGTAGGGGGTGGATTAACCATGGGGTTAAAAAAAAATTGGTTTTGTTCCTCTGGCATTTGTCGCATTCTGCCACGTATTGCTGGATATATTTTTGCATTCCCTTCCAGTAAAATGATATTCTTGCATTATAATAAGATTTGAAGAACCCTAGATGTCCCATGGTTGGTGAATCATGGGATTCCTTCATTACTTTAACCTTGAACTTAGAGTTTGAGTTTAAATAAATTCTCCCTTTATACCAAAGGATATCATTTTTCCATTCAAACTTGGGGTCATGGTTGGAATTGTTAATTATAGTGCTTGTTTCTGGGTCCTTGGTGTATTCAATTCATATTTCATCTAGCCATTTTGGGATTTGTGACATCGATGGAGTAAGAGGTAATATGTTCATCTTTTCTGTAGATTTCATTTGTGACTACATTTTCCTTGCCCTTTTTGTCTATTATTTCCATGTCAAACGCAACAATTTTTTCTATCCACTTTTATTGTTATGTGGAAAATGTTTTCTGTTGAAGTATGTATTGAAGACTATTATGGTCCATGTAGATCGTGAATTTTCTCCATTATCTCCACTTTTCCAATGCATGCATAATTACCCACGTTTCCTTATCGTATGTAGACTTCAATTTTTATCGCTTGTTTAATTTCCTGCTCTCAAAAGATATCGGGTGTTCATATTGC
The DNA here is from genome assembly GCA_001517045.1 of Pseudotsuga menziesii. Lineage (NCBI taxonomy): Eukaryota > Viridiplantae > Streptophyta > Pinopsida > Pinales > Pinaceae > Pseudotsuga > Pseudotsuga menziesii. The sequence continues at coordinate 188,035 of LPNX011144742.1, read as the reverse complement.
ATTAGTACTGCTCCAAAACCATAACCTGAAGTGTCACATTCTATAAAGAATAGTTTGGAGAAGTCTAGGGTAGCTAGTACAAGTGTGGAGGACATAATTCCTTTCAAGGCTTCAAAACATTTTTCCGCTTCTTCAGTCCATTTGAATGCATTATTTTTTAGAAGCTTAGATAAGGGTGTGGTTATGTGCGCATAATTCCTGATGAATCTTTTGTAGTATCTAGTTAGGTCGAGGAATCCCCTTAACTTGGAGATTTTAGTAGGTTTGGTACATCCTGTGATTTATTTTATTTTTTTTGGATCTACCTTGACTCCTTCTTTAGATATTACATGACCAAGATATCTCACTTCTTCATTACCAAACATGCATTTGGACATCTTTCCATAGACCTGATTTTCTTTTAAAATAGAGAGCACTTGTTCCAGATGTATGAGAAGGTCCTTCCATGTCTTACTGTATATAAGGATGCCATCAAAGAAAACTTGTACAAACTTCCTTAGGAATGACTGATATAGGTTATTCATGGTTGCTTGAAATGTCGCTGGAGTGTTAGTTAGACCAATAAGCATTAACTTAAAATTGTAATGTCCTTCATGGGTTCAAAAGGATATCTTCACCACATCTTCTAGCCTTACTCTGATTTGGTAATATCCTAAACTTAAGTATAATTTTTAAAAGTACCTTGTACAATGCAGTTCATCCAACATTTCATCGATAAATGGAATAGGGAATTTGTCTTTAATAGTTATCTTGTATAGTCCTTTGTAATCGATGCATAACCTAAATGATCCATCCTTCTTCCATACAATTACTACTTGTGCAACATAAGGTCTTCGACTTTCTCTAATTACCCCACAATTCACTAAATCGTGGATTAATATTTCAATCTTTGTCTTATAATGGTGTGGGTACCTATAGGCTTTAACATTGGCAAGGATTGATCCAGACTTGATTTTGATGACATGCTCGATCTTCCTTTCTGGTGGTAACTCCATGGGGAGATCTTCGAATATCTTTCTACTTTTGGCTTAGTCCTTGGATATCTTGTTGACCCAGTTTAACCACTTCTAAAGTTATTAGTTCCATTTCTTGGAATTGCATGACATACATTGGTGCTCCTTTTCAAATTAGCTTCTCCATTTTGTGGGATGACACAATTTGTGTGTGAGGGGGTTGGAATCCATATAATTTGTAATTTTTCCCTTGCCACTTAAATTGTATAAAGTGTTCTTGGTGGTTTTCTGTGTAGGTACCTAGATTTGCAGCCAATGAATTCCTAATACTACATCAAATCCTCCTAATGATACTGCATAAAATTCTGATTCAAGGTTATAATCTTGTATTTCCAGCTTAACTTTGTGGCGTTTTCCCACTTTTTTTATATTCTTTCCATATGAAAACATTACCTTCATGTTAGGTACTAGATATATGAAAAGGTTAAGCCTCTTACGAACACTTATGTTGATGAAATTATGGTTACTTACTGTGTCGAATAGGAAAACAACATTGTTATTTTTTATATTCCCTTTAAGTTTTAATGTTTGTGGTTGGTGTATTCTTGTTATGGCTGAAATTAATATCTTGGGCATTTCTTCATCTTCTGAATCTGACGAAGGATTCTGGATGTCACCTATTTCTTCTATGTTAGATTCCTCGCTATCTGACTTGTCTTCCTCTTCTGCTTCACATTGATATAATTTCTTGGTGGTCTCTTTTTTCAAACATTTGTCTTAGGTCCCACTTCTCTCCACAATATTTACACTTTCCTTATTTCATTCGTTGGAATTCTAAAGTGGGTTTGCTGTCACTTCTTAGATGTGGTGGTTGTTATTTGGTGTTGGTTTTGGTATTTTGGACAAATCTTCAATCTTTATCATGGTTCTTGTTCCATGATTTTTTTATCTTTTTCTGAACAATTTTTTCCTTAAGTCTTGCTTTGTCCAAGGTTGATACATTTAGTATCTCTAGTTCATCTATGATATAGCGTTTTAGTCCATACACATAAGTTTGTAGGTCTTGAATTTATATGATTTACGACACACATGTCTCCAGGGCTTCCCATTCGTTGGTGTATTCATCAACGTCACCTTTCTGTGGTAGTCTGGTGAATTTTGTGAAGAACTCTTTTTATTTTAAATCTTCAAACCTCTTAAAGAAATCATTTTTGAACATTTTCCACTTGCGCTTAGTTTTCTATGTTGTAACCTTCCACCACATGTACCAGTTGTAATCTCGGTCTTTTAGTTGCATCGAGGAATATTTTATGATTTCTTCATCGACTGTGATATTGTGTATGGAAAAAATTCTTCTACCTTGTTGATCCACTCCATGCTCTGTTTTATGTCGCCATTGAATTTTGACAATTCTTACTTGGGTTTCATTTGATATCCACTTCTTTTTGGAGGAGAGAGTGATTGTTCATGATTTGGAGAGTGATCATGATCAAACTCTTCTTGTGGAATTTCCCTTCTGGGAGGTATTGTCTTATGATGGATTGAACTTGAGGATGGTTGGTCCTCCTTTGACACCTTTCCAACTAATGTGGTAATTGTCTCTTCTAAATGCTACTTGAGTTTGCTTCATCCAGATTCGAACAATATTGAAATTTCCATTTTTAGTCCTTCCATCTCCCAAGATACCGCTTCGTTGACTTCTTTTTTTATAGTCTTTGATAATTCGTTTTTTTCTTTGTGTAGCTCTGCTTCAAATTGGTTGAGTCTTGAGTGTAATCCTTCGAGATGTTTAGAACCTTGGACTTGGTTAAGCTCTAAGTTCACCATTCTTTCTTTAATTTCATTCATCTTTGACATTTCTCTTGTGGAGGGAGGATTTTATTTTTTTGTTTATTAAGAATGGTGAGATTTTTAAAAAATAATAATTAATTATTGTATTAATTATTATGTAATAGACATATTTATTTTATTGTTTGTTTTAATAATAATAAAATAAGGTTTGAAATATTATAATATATTTTTTTGTTTTATGCAGGTTGTGGGAATCATGGCGGAGCAGGGGTGGGAACGTGAGGGAGGTGGGGTGGCATTTGTAGCAAAGTGGGAATGTCCTGAAAAGGGTGGAGGTGATAGGGAATGCACAGAGGATTTTAGGATGTGGAGGTGAGTGATGGTGGAGGGAGACAATGGAGGTAGGTGGAAGAAGGATGGGGGAGTGTAGCAGTGGAGCAAATGTGGGAGGGTGGAGGCATAGAGAAGATGGATGATGAAGGGAAGGTGCGAGGGAGATGGAAGAAGGATGGGGAGTGCGGCGGTGGAGGGTGAGCATGAAGGAATGGAGCATAATGGGGGATGTGGTGCGGTGGGGAGAAGAATCAATTTCTGGAAGGTGTCGAGGAGCCGATGGCTTTGATACCACTTGGAGCAGAAAAGAATTCTAAACCCACATGATTCGAATTTAAAAGCCATAGTGTAATGATAATTGAATAATATGATGGTTTTTTACAATAATGGAGAAGACCTTTTATAGGTCAAAACACACCACTTCGATGAAATAGTGTAACCCTATGTTAGTTCAACTAATTATACATTTAATATTTAAAATAATGGCTCACAAATATTTAGATACATAACAACGAGGACAAGGTCTTCCTCACTAGGCCAGCATGCTCATCAATCTCTCAGCAACACTGCCACCCCCGAGCTGGGCATGATTCCTCAAGGACTAAGGGTCAATGCAGGCTTACACATAGCCAGGGTTTGCCAATCAGCCAAACCCACACAGTAGGGTTTACCAGGTCATCAAGGATCTAGGAAAGACTAAATGCTAAGCTGGTGGCCTCAACACTAGCTTCTCAAGCATACCTAGCCTCTAATCCCACTCACAACAGTCTGAAGACCAACCACTGCATATTGCAACAAAACAACCCATTCACAGCTCTATGAAGAAGGCAAAGACAACAGGGTGACAATCCCAAAAAAAAGGTGAAACACAGCTTAGGTCCAACCACACTCCAGAGTTGTTCTTGGCCCTAGCGTGGCCAAAACAACTCAACAACAACACCCAAAAGACATCGGCTGCCTCAGCAACCAAGAAGCAACCCAAAACCAGGGTGAATCGACAGCCCAAAAATCACAATGAAAACATATGCCAACCTTACACAGTCCATAGTTGGGACAGAAGCAGAACTCCCAGCATAGACATGGGAAAACTCAGCCAACGGATGTGGAAATCAGCAATTGTCCAACATCCAAGAGCCCACTACACACAATTCCTCCATGCAATGGATGGAGAACTTACACAGGTAGAAAGAGGGGAAAAGAACAAACTCTTAGCCTATGTGCAAAGGAAAAAGACACAGCCCAGGAAAAAAATGGAAGAAAGAAACACACACGCAGTCTGAAATGGAAGAAGAAAATCCGACTCTCAACGGCATCCAAAAATCAGGAGAAGAACAACAGCAACACAAATTGCAGGTTAAACCAATAGAAAGCCTGAATCGTGGATTAAAACCATGGCTATCTCACATACAAAGTAGAAATTGTGCCCTTGAGGCCGCTCTTCCATCTCGCTGCATGCACAAAACCAAAAGAGAATCCCCTGACTGGTGCGTGAGGAAAAATCATGGGAAAACTGTGTGATGAGGAAAACAGAACGTCTCTCTGTGTGAGGATGGAATTCCCCAGACCACAATCATGAAGGTGAAGACCAGCCCAAGTTCCTACGCATCCCTGTGTGAGAGTGAACAAGCAATGGAGAGAATGGCGTAGTGGTGTGTGTGTGGTTTTCTTCCAACGTGAGGTCAACCTGTTGGTGGAGTGTGCATGTGGGCAAGGACTAACAGTCCTACCACACTCCACTCCTAGCCATAACTACCTCAACTACTCAACAAAACATTAAAGAGGTAGTTGGATAAGACAAGGGAAGATGGCAAATCAAACAAGATGCTAACACATGGATTCCCCCCCCATAGACCAAGGTTTGACATCCCCCACCCTTTTCATTTTAACGTTGCACCATCGTAGCTGGCTGTAGGTTTATTTTAATTTATGTGCATGTTTACATGATGCCAAACTATAATGTGCCAGATAGCATGATATACCATCGGCAACTATCCCTATTTCCGAAACATACACAACCGAATTGATGGTGGGGTTTTTTCCTTTAGCTCCTCGCCACGATTAATTACATTATATACATCAAGCAAATGGGGTCAAAACTAGGGTGTTACATGTTTTAATCCTGTCTTAAGGGGTTCACGCTTTGTACGTGGGTAGAAGACTTACACAGTCACGTACACGCATTTTATACATGACTTGCCCGAAGAAAACTCGCGTATGAGAAGCGACCTGTCTAAAATACAGTCGCATGTATTGTGCGTCTATTGGCTCACTGAATTGACACTCTTTTATACCTCTTTACACCCTCCATATATACCTTTTATCTATTCATTTGATCCTTTCATCCCACAAATCCTTCTACATTTTCACATATTCACCCAAATATTTAGCAAGTTATTAAGGTATGATAATTCATTAATTTCCTTTGATTTAATGTTTAAATGTTATTTCTAGAAGGATTTGTGACTAATTACATTTCTATAACATGCTTTTATTTCTGCAGCACACATTAGCATTCAGCAACACTTAATCATTATGAGCCTCTCTACACATGGCCAGCTTGCACATACAACTTTGAGCTTATCCATCTCCAATTTTGCATCTTTAATTTCGCTGATGACTCATGTACAATTAATGCAATCTTCATCTCTAGGCACTACGTTCCATAGAGATGAATATTTTCTATTAAATGACAACCCAAAGAATATCTTGAATAGAAGGAAGTTAGATATTTTCACGTTGTATTCTTAATTAGCAGATCAAGTTGTTATTGTAAACTTGGGAATGGTTATCTCAGCCTGCGAGCTATATAAAGAGAGCCATAGATTGTAAACAGGAAGTAAGAAGATATAGAGAAGAGAATAGAATAACATGTATTTATACATGGATGATGATATGTATTTAGATCTTAGTGAGCGATCAATAGAAATACTGCGTTGCTAATTGCTGGTTCTTTTTCTGAATGTGACAGAGTTGTAATGTTTTTATAAAAGCATAGTTAATTTGGTAAATCATAATTTGATCTAGTTTATATTATTAATGTTTTTTATATGCCTGTAGCTTAAGTCTTTTTAGTCTGTAAACTTTCTAAGGACTTGTGGTCTCATTGGCAAGGATCCACCAACACAGACCATAAGCCCTTTCTTTGTAATTTTAATTGTTTATAATTGTAGTAGCTAATTGTTTTTGTTTCCATTAAAAAATAAGAATCATGCTTAATCAACTAACTGTAGGAATTTTATTTTATTTACTATAATGAGATGATATTCATAGTACTTGTTAGTGTAGAACTGAGCTCGGGCAATAGGAGAAGTTTAAAAATACTGTTTTAAATATTTAATATTGTAGGTCTGATTTGTTTTGCTGTAGATTCAAACTCTGAGTTTGAAAATTATACATTAAATTTGTAAAACTTGGTTCCCAATAAAATAAACTTCATTATATTTTCTTTTAAATTGTAGGATATATAGATGGTATTTACTTTTCATTATGGTTTAAAGCTTTAAGTTTATCCAATTCTGTTTCTAAAGATTAATTGTATTTATTCTGTTTTAGTTTTAAAGTATAAATTAGTTTGCAATAGTTTTGATCACATAAATAGTTCATTTTTAAGATGAATTAGTAAGCTCTAGAATAGTATTAAAATCATTAATGTAAGAAGAGTTTTCTAAATGATACATCAACTTCATAAGTTTTCTTTTTGCAACTTACTTTGTTTTATGTGTCTTAGTTGACTTTCTATAACCTATTATTTTTTCTGTATTGATAAATAGTTTTATGTTTATTTAAGTTTTTGAGTTATGTTAGATAGTTCTTAGTTTATGCTCCAGTTTTAGAATTGTCTTGAAGTTAATTTTAAAAGTATTTTCATCTTTATAATTAGGATAGGATAGGAATTTGAATATTTTGTAGATGTGAGAGTATTATAATTAATATTAGGGCTTTACATTTGAATAAGTTTGATAGTTGTTAGATTAGAAGTCTTCTTATTATGCACTTTGAATAAATCCCTAGATTAGAATAATCCAGATTAGGGTAAATTAGATTAGGATAGGCCTTAGTCCTTCATATACGGTGTTTGCATCTTAGAAGTTACCTTCGTGGGTTGACAATTAAGTGTTGTGTTATATCGTGCATATTAGAGCCCAACATTTTTGGTGCCGTTGCCGGGGAGGTGCTAAAGGGATTAGAGTCTAGATAGGTTGTTTTTCTATATCACACAACAAGGGGGAGGGGAGAATGGTAAGATGAGAGGTAAGAACCTACGCATCCACTATAGTGGGTTACCCCTAAAACCTTGTTTCTCCTTTTCTGCACAAGTTTGTTTGATTTATGTTTCTCTTTCTGCAGATGTAGATAGTTTACTCTCACATCATTAGTTTTAAGCATTTTTTTTTTTGAAAATTTTCATTTCCCTGTAGTTACTTTTGATGCAAGTGTGTTTTTCCTTTTAATAGTATGCAAGATTGCTCTTTCTTTAGCAAATAGTAGGATGTCCTTCAAGTAGATATGTTTATGGTTTCATAGAATAAAGTTGGATTGCTTTCATTTTAATTTTTATTTGCATATTAGATTATCTAAATATTGGGCCAGTTTTACACTCACAACATTTAATTTTAGTTTCTTTGCTTCTAAGTTAATTTTACATTTCTGTACTAAATACATTTGATTTCCTGCATGCATGAGTTTTCTACAAATAGTTTTAAAATTTGAACTTTACATTTGGGTGTTGTAAGAACCATGTTACTAAACCACTTGTGAAGTAGGACATTTGAACCAGTACAAGTTTAAATATGTTCAAAGATTAGTTGAGTAGAGAAGGCCTTATTACTACAAATGGTTTCTTCAATCTGTGTTGCAGCATTAGGTCTGGAGAAGAATCCACCTTCCAAGGAGGGAAACAAATCCATAAGTATCATCAGCATAAAGATCCTGATCTACACATTTCTCATTTCTTATTTGTTGATGGAGCTCAAGAATCAGGGAAAGCAGCTGAACAAGAAGAAGAAGTAGAACTTGAAATTACAGAATTTCTTTCTTTCCTGGTACCAGAGGAGGAATATCAACTAGGCTTGGAAATTAAGGATATTAAAGAAGAAGGCCAAGTTGGTCAAGAATATATTAAGTCATGGACTGAGTTAGTTTTTCTGTTCCATCCTCTTACTCTTCAGCAATTTTTGAAAACCAGATCATATGAAAAGTTGGTTCCTCATGTTATGGTATTTGTTCACATACATTATGTGAGAAATAATGTTTTAAAGATCTTGGTTTGTAGGTGGTTACACTGGAAGTATTCATACACTTGAAATAATATTTCTACTTCCAGTAGTATAGGGTAGTGTAGGGAATAAAAAATAATAATAATAAAAGAAAAAAAAGTAAAGAAAAATAAAGCTTTACTGTGAAAACCAGTTTTTCTGGCACAGTCTAGCAAGGTTCTAGTTAGAAATCTAGGAGAATGGATGGCTAGGTTCCATAATAAAGTTTTTGATGATACTTCATTTCTGTAGAAATTATCTTTTCTTCTGTGCTTAGTTGGATAATGGGAGATTTATTAAGGCTCTCCTTTCAGCAAGTTTCAACCCATCAACTCCAAAACATTTTTTGGGTATGAAACTTGAGACATTTTTAGGTACCTTGGATATTGCATGCCTTACTGGCAGGAATCCTTGTCATTTTCTAAGGAAATTCATTAATGTTTCTTGGAAAGAGAATTCTACAATTCATTCGAATCCAACAAATATATTCATGACTGTTAGGATGTACCAAGTGCCTTGATTTCCATTAACATTAAGGGTGGAATATCTCACATTGGTTAACAACTCTCCCTATTGGTTGGTAATCCAATTATTTCTATCTATGTTCGACATCAATAAATTTATTCACATAGACATAATTGCACAAGGGAAGGATGTGGATGAAGACCTTGCCGTTCTTTGATCATGGATAATTCTCAGTGGTTGTAGCCTTCATTTTGGATACAGAGCAACCTATTCTTTTTTACAGGAATCTAGTAACATTCAACATAGTAGATAGCCTATTAGAAGAAATATTCTCCGTTTTATAGAAGCACATATTTGGAAGAAAAGCAAGAGCACCTTATCACAGAAACTCCATTTTGTCACATAAATGGTAACATGCAGCAGAAACTCCTGACATTCAAAGTTCTTTTGAAGAACTTGGTCCTTTAAGGTAATATCAATCTAAGGTAATGATCCTTTCTTTGAAATATATTTTTGCATTAAATTTAAGGAAATTGTATTATGGATTATATCTACGTACTTGTTAAGCCCATGCCCTCATATGATTTATCCTATACTCTTGTTTTACCTTTAGTTGTCATCATGACCTTGTAATTTTACCTTACCTCTGTCTATCATCATTTGATAATCATTCCTATACCTTATAAATGAATCTTCATCTCTATGGCACGAAGTGCCTAGAGATGAATATCTTATCCCTTTGAAAATATAATTACATTCTCTTATCCATGCAACCTTTTATTTTCCTACACAACATTTCATCATTTTACTGACAGTTCAAAAATTTTCTTAAGTTTTTTATGCGCCATATACCTAAATTATTATCAAATATGTGGCTTATGAATTACCATTATACCCATTGCATCAAAATCCCCGAGAACTCTGTTAAACACTTGTTTTATACATGTTCAATAACCATTACCATTTTTCCTAGTTTCAGGTTCATCTTTTGTTTTCTGTCCAAGTCATAATCTCATAGAAAATTATGGGGCAGAAGGAGCTTCATGCCTTGAACCAAATTCTGTGTGTTTCCCGAATTCAATGCTTGCAAGGAAATATTTGAAGGTGTCTGGTATCAATGTTTTTCAAAAATTTCAAGGGCATGATGGCGACATTACACTGAAGTTCTCCCAGGGATTTGATGGGAAAGTCATCCACATTGGCAATTTTATCATGGCGGTTTCAGAGGAAATAGTTTCCCATGCCACTGGTCTGCCTCATCATGGAGAACGTTGGTTTAAGAATAAACCCATATAGCGCACAGTGTGTACTAGGTTTTTAAAAGAAAAACATCAGTCTGCAAACTGGAAGAATGGTTTTCCTTGAGACTGGATGCAAGATGAATGGTGTAATGTGCTCTATGTGTTGCAGAAGTATTTAACCTACAAAGGAAGGTATGTCACCACCCTAAATTACCATATTCACCTACTATTGCATTTTGAGGCAGAACTAGAAATGAATTTCCCCTATTTCCTATACAAGAGTTTAGCTAAGATGTTGAGAAGGGTTCAAAAGCATTATGGTAACCCTTATAGTAGCCTTTATCATCATGGGTTGGTCAAAATTCTATTTGAATATGAACTACATCTCTAGAAGGATAGTTGGGTAAATTTTGTGGAAAGAATTCAGGGTATTCCTTCATCTACAAATCCTCATTCTCCCCACATTATTGTTTCTCCTCAGTCTGAAGGTAGTGAACTAGCAGTCATCCCTCACCCAGAGCTATAATCTTAGATGAAAATCCCTAATGTCACAGAATCCCCAATGGAGCATCAAACCACCAGAAGCATGACCAAACAGTTCATTAAACCCTCTAATTTATCCCTCAATGTATAGCCATCTATTTTTGTTGATCTAGAGGAATCTCCTAAGTCAGAGCCAGGTCTTCTTCAGAAAAATACACCAAGTCCACTTCCCTCATTGCGACCTTAGGAATTTGATTTTGCACATATTGAACCTTCCGATTTCACCCTTCTTGATTTTGGTTATGAACCCATTCATGAATATCTTCCTGTTCCAAAATGTGGCCATGTAGAATATGATCCTGAAATTTTTAACCCTCAACAGTTTGATTATGGGTCTTCTGATGATCATTCTCCTTCAAAAGAACCATGTGATGAACATATACCTGAAGTCTCGGCCACTTCAGCCATTCCTTTTGTAATTGCTCAACTGAGGAAGAAAAATAAGAAGATTAGAAAGCTTAAGGTAGTGCTCAAGTCATATGAAAAAACCCTGCAAGAACAAGACCTATTGCTTGCAGAAACTGAGACATATAATGAGCAATGGAGAGCTTATACTCTTAAGATCCTACAGAAAAATGAGAAATTGAAAGGAAGCGTAACAAAGCAGTTGTAGGTATAAAACACCTTTAGAAATTAGTAAGGAACTAGATATTTGAGGCCTGTAAGCACTTGTCTCATATCAGTATGTTGAAAAAGAAATGGAAAGCTCGATCAAATTTGGCTGGGAGAAACTTGAACATTGTGGTAAATACTGCATAATCCTTCTCAGTAATATTAAAATTCAGTTTTGAAATTTTGAAGACTGTATCTGGTTTGTTTGCATGGGAAATGCAAACAGTTAGGCGTGGGAGAGAGGTTTGCCAGGAAACAGGACAATGAAGCATTGGATATCTTTGATTTTGTCAGCAAGGTTAAAAATCAGTGTTGAATTTTTTTGAGATTTGGGAAAGACATGTTTGCATTAGGACATGCAAATACTCAGGCGTGTGAGTATGTTGGATTTCCAAATTGACACTCTTTTATACCTCTTTACACCCTCCATATATACCTTTGATCTCTTCATTTGATCCTTTTATCCCACAAATCCTTCTAAATTTTCACATATTCACCCAAATATTCAACAAGTTATTAAGGTATGATAATTCATTAATTTCCTTTGATTTAATGTTTAAATGTTATTTCTAGAAGGATTTGTGACTAATTACATTTCTGCAGCATGCTTTGATTTCTACAACACACGTTAGAATTCAATGGCAGTTAATCATTATGAGCCTCTCTACACATGGCTAGCTTGCTCATACAACTCCGAGCTTATCCATCTCCAATTTCGCATCTTCAATTTCGCTGATGACTCATGTACAATTAATGAAATCTTCATCTCTAGGCACTACGTGCCATAGAGATGAATATTTTCTATTAAACGACAACTTAAAGAATATCTTGAACATGAGGAAGTTAGTTATGTTCACGTTGTATTCTTAATTAGCAGATCGGGTTGTTATTGTAAACTTGGGAATGGTTATCTCGGCATGTGAGCTATATAAAGAGAAGCATAGATCATAAATAGGAAGTAAGAAGATATAGAGAAGAGAATAGAATACCATGCATTTATACATGCATGATGATATGTATTCAGAGCTCAATGAGCAATCAATAGAAACACTGTGTTGCTAATTGCTGGTTCTTTTTATGAATGTGACAGAGTTGTAATGTTTTTATAAAAGCACACTTAATTTGGTAAATCATAATTTGATATAGTTTATATTATTAATGTTTTTTATATGCCTGTAGCTTAAGTATTTTTAGTCTGTAAAATTTCTAAGGACTAGTGGTCTCGTTGGCAAGGATCCACCAACACAGACCATAATCCATTTCTCTGTAATTTTAATTGTTTATAATTAGATTAGCTAATTGTTTTTGTCTCCATTAAAAAATAAGAATTGTGCTTAATCAACTAACTTTAGGAATTGGATTTTATTTATTGTAATGAGATAATATTCATAGTACTTGTCGGTTTAGAACTGAGCTCGAGCAATAGGAGAAATTTAAAAATACTGTTTTAAATATTTAATATTGTAGCTCTGATTTGTTTTGTTGTAGATTCAAATTCTGAGTTTGAAAATTATAGATTAAATTTTTAAAACTTGGTTCCCAATAAAATAAACTTCATTATACTTTCTTTTAAATTGTAGGATATATAGATGGTATTTATTTTTCATTATGGTTTAAAGCTTTAATTTTATCCAATTATGTTTCTAAAGATTAATTGTATTTATTCTACAAATTATATTTATTTTGTTTTAGTTTTAAAATATAAATTAGTTTGCAATAGTTTTTATCACATAAATAGTTCATTCTTAAGATGAATCAGTAAGCTATGAAATAGTTCTAAAATACATTAATGTAAGAAGAGTTTTCTAAATGATACATCAACTTCATGAGTTTGCTTTTTGCAACTTACTCTGTTTTCTGTGTCTTAGTTCACTTTCTGTAACCTATTTTGTTTTCTGTATTGATAAATAGTTTTATGTTTATTTAAGTTTCTGAGTTATGTTAGATAGTTCTTAGTTTATGCTCCAGTTTTAGAATCGTCTTGAAGTTAATTTAAAAAGTATTTTCTTCTTTATAATTAGGATAGGATAGGAATTTGAATATTTTATAGATGTGAGAGTATTCTAATTAATATTAGGGATTTCCATTTGAATAAGTTTGATAGTTGTTATACTAGAAGTCTTCTTATTATGCACTTTGAATAAATCCCTATATTAGAATAATCCAGATTAGGGTAAATTAGATTAGGATAGGCGTTAATCCTGTATATACAGTGTTTGCATCTCACAAGTTACCTTCCTCGGTTGAAAATTAAGTGTTGTCTTAGATAGTGCATATTAGAGCCCGACAACGACATAAGAAAAGTATAAATAGGACCAAAATCAAAGTTTTTTGATGAAATTTTAATGTTTAATGGTGGTTTTATGGGCAAGCTAAAACATGGTGCTGGAGTGGAGGGAGAGGGACCATGAAAGTATGGACCAAGATGCACTCTGAAGCATGGTGCAAGCATTGTGACAAAGTGGGTTGTTAAATTTCTTTTGCACCTCACCTACGCAGGCCAATGTCTGTTTGTTGGAGTTTTTAATTGGCTACTGGGATCATGACCTAGGTGCCTTTGACCTACAAGGTGAGATTCTAGAAATTGCATTGGAAGACATATATTTCATTATGGTTTTTTCACGATGGGGAACACCTATCAAACTCAAGGGTACTGGTAGGGGTGGTGACCTTCTAAGCGTTAAGGACTACATCAACACTTACTCCATGCCCCACAGTTAGAAAAGGGGAACCTGCATCCCTATTACACATATTAGTAACTTCCTGTTGCAGGTGCTGGTAAGAACAATAGTGAGGGTTGTAGGATCATCATCACTCCATATTGCTACTCAGAACCATATGAGAATCACTGTAGAGTGCCTCCATGGAGCTATGTTTGACTGGTGCTCGAGAGTTAATCCTGATAATGAAGAAACAACTCTCTGAATGCAAGAGAGGTCGATGGAAGAACTTTGTATATTATAGTGTATTGGTGGATTTATTCTTTGAGAGATTTCCCGCCATCAGCCCTGCAGTACCTCTTCTAGCCTTCTCTCATTGTCATCCTAGACTAAGTAGGTGGTGAGAAATTTTCCTTCATCAGGGTGGTGGGGGCTCGGTTCAGAGTGTCTATGACGATGACTTCTACTTATGGTGGGGACGACAACTACCAGCACTGGAGGAGTTTCCATATTCTGGAATGGATTTTTGAGGTGACAATGACCTCATCCTCCCTCCTGGAGGAGCATGGAGAGAATTAGGTATTTTGGTTTTTTCAAGTTTTTAATTTTTTATGAATTTTTATCATAAATATATATATACATATGTATAAGAGTTTTTAATCCAATTAATGTTTAAAATGCAGATATTGGACCAGTCCACCCTGATGGGAATCCTCAGATATATATAGGATCGGTGGTAGGAGAGGATCAGGGTTTGATCAGGGTACTTGAGGGGAAGTTGTCCAGGCTAACCCAAAGAGTCCCAACTCTACGTATTGAGCAAATCCCTGCCATTACGCATAAAATATTTGTTGGTATTCCACCCACCTAGATACGCCTTATGAGAAGGGTAGCTAGGCTTGTACTTTTCTACATAGATGCTGCTGAGGCTACTGCAACTAAAAAAGCTGAGGGGGCTCGAGAACAGGATGACCAGGGTGACCAAGGTGGTCAAGATTAGACCTAGGGGCATTTTATGGATTACGATCCAATTTTTATTTATTTATATAGTTATGATTGGATCTGAGGATCAATAACTCCACCTATCTATATGGACATATATTCACACACACACACACACACACACACACACACACACACACACACATACGGTTTATTTACATGTGTTTTACAATGTATATGTTATGTATTTTTATGAAATATGTGTTAAGTGCCAATCTAAGATATAATTCGCATATACATTAGTTAATGAATTTTGATTTCTTGGAATATAATTAAATCTAATAAAATCAAAATTTCTTTCCAATAACCTAACTTGCAAAAAATGATGTAAGAAAATCAGATTTCGCACCTGATAAACTCGATTGAGCCGGGAAACCACCATTTGAGAATAAAGTCTAACTTCCAACTGGGTGATTCCACATGACAAGCAATCCCATAAAATCTCAATGACGGCCTTCTATTCAGCCACATTATTGGTGGAAGGACCTAGGAAAGCATCTCCAGAGGATACTAGTTGTCCCGAGGGTGAGTAAATAACACATGTGGCTGAATCCAGGTTGCAAGTATGACGACTAGAGCAATTTGCAAAACCTATGAACCACTCGGAAGACATATGTAACAACCAACAGATGATATAAGAACAAAAACTAGAAATCCATTGTACATAAAGTTACATACAATAAAAATATAAGAAAAAGTACTAAGCCTAAGCATAATACTTCTTCAGGTAGAGCCCATTTCTAGGCTCAGGAAGCTTATTCCCCTTGAAATTAGTTAATTCATATGCCCCTTTCTACAAAACGTTTGACACGATATAGGGTCCTAACCACATAGACCCGAATTTCCCTGCCCCCAGGGGTTCTTTGTCCTGGTCCCAGAGCAAGACAAGTTCCCCTTAAGAGAAAATACTAGGTTTAACCAATTTATCATATTGATTTTTCACCCTATTTTTATGATCCTCGTTTGTAGTCAACGCATCTCTACTCTATTCATCTAGATGTTTTAAGTGTATCAAACATTCTTCTAGCTCAATCATATCAGGTAACACATGAATGGCAATTTTTAAAGATGGGATTTCACATTTAACCAGGGTTACTGCTTCCACCCCGTGAACAAGATAGAAATGTGAGAACCATGTGGTAGTTTTCACATTGGTTTGATAAGCCCAAAGTGCAGGATACAACATGATGTTCCAATTTGACCGGGCTACGTTAATAGTATGCCTGAAAATAGTCTTCAAGGTCTTATTTACTTCCTTGACTTGACCATTCACTTGTGGGTAGAAAGAATAAGAATGTTTTTTTTTAAACCCTAGCATAGTGGCCAATTCAGTCATCATGTTGTTTTGGAAATGACCTCCATGGTCAGTGACAATCTCTTTAGGAATATTGAACCGCATGATAATTTGGTTGAAAATGAAAAAAGATGCAGTTTCTCCATCAACCTTATACGTGGGAATTTCCTTTGCCCACTTTGTAAAGTAATCCACAACAACAATGGTGTATTTGTGCCCCACAGCCGAAACTGGGTTGCACGTCACATAATCTATCCCCACTTGGTGAAGGGGCCCACTGAAATGACATGAAATAATGGAGCAGGATGCGACTGCATATTTCTGGTGTAAAGTTGACAAGGATGAAAGTGATTCATGGCTTAGAAATAATCTTTAAATATTGTGGGATAGAAATAACCGACACGTAAAATATTTTGGGCTGTTTCTAACCAAGATAAGTGATCCCCACATGCTCCACTATGGGCATCATTTAGGACAATATCAGCCTCTTTTTGGTTGAGGCACCGACACCAAATAGAGTCTACACATCTATGGTATAAAGTATCCCTCATGATGAGGTATTTTTCGCATGTAAGCGTACTTTGCATTGTTCTTCTTGAGAAAAGGTTGCACGACACTTCAAAGTCTTGAGATATACTAGTATATCTCCATACCAAGGGTCAGAGGTGGAAATCAAGAAAATGTGCTCATCTAGGAATGAGTCTTCTTCAATCACTACATCTTCTTCAATTGGAAATTCTGCAATAAGCTCTACAAAAACTAAGTATTTTTTTTAATTTGGTGGATTGAAAATCCAAGTCAAACTCCTGGAGAATGACTATCCATTTGTTGAATTTTCCTCCAACTATGCGTCGGGACAAGACATATTGGAAAGGATTGTAATCTTCCACTACTGTCGTAGTCCTTAGTAAGATGCAGTGACGTAACCTATGAAAATCATACACAGCTTCTAACGCCAACTTTTTGACATGGGAGTACCTAAGTTCAAGGCCAACTAACTAAGATAGTAGATGACATGCTCTTGGAGCTTATCATCCTCCTAGACTAGCACTACCCCAATGGTCCACTCAGATGCAGCTAGATACAATATAAAATCATGAGAGTAATCTGGCGGGAACAATAAAGGTGTGGACAACAAATCTTTCTTTAATTCCTCAAACTCAAGTTGTGCGGTTTCATCCCATACAAATGGGGTGTCTTGCTTCAACAAGTGCATGAAACCTTTGGTGATATTGGAATAATTCATGATAAAACATCGAAGAAAGTTATACTTTCCTTGCAGGATCTGAAGTTTCCTGATAGAATGAGGAGGAGGAAGATTTACAATGGCTTCGTCTTTCAAAGGATCCACCTGATTAACTTTGTTAGAAACAATGAACCCAAGGATCCTACCTGACTCGACATAGAAAACACACTTGTGTGGATTCAAGCGCATTTTCTAATTCCTGCATCGTTCAAAAATTAAATGCAAATGATATGGATGATTGATCCTCTTACAAGAATGCACCGACAGATCATCAAGGTAGGGTTCGACAATAGACTTGATGTCATTAAAGGAAAAATTCATTACCTGTTGAAAGGTATCTCCAGCATTTTTCAATCCAAAAGGAATTTTCTTATAAGAAAATGTACCCCAAGAATAGATGAAAGCTATTTTATGTTGGTCTTCTGGCTTGATTTGATTCTGATTATACCCAGAGAAACCATCCATAAACGAAAAAACCTCACTTCCCACACAAGCATCAATGATTTGATCTATTAATGGTGTAAGGTACTTATCTTTAGGACAATATTCTTTTAAATTGTGAAAGTTAGTACCTACACGTATAGTCCCTTGCTTTTTATCAAGGAGAATAGGATTGGATACCCATTCTGTCAAAGCTATCGGGTAAATAAAACCAGCTTTCAATAGTTTTTCAACTTTAGCCTTAACGACCGCTGCTTTACACAGATTGATAGGTATAAGTTTTTGTGGAACTGGTTTGGCATCAGGATAGGTTTGGATTTCATGTTCGACCATCGATGGATCTATGAATGTCATCTCCTCATATGACTAGGAAAAAACGTTGTGGAAGTCTTTAAATAAGGTCGTATAGATAGAAACCTCCTCTAGAGAGAAGTTTGCACCAATATATACATTTTCCACAACATTGGGGTTCGTAGAGATGTTGAGAGGGATAAG
Source organism: Pseudotsuga menziesii (assembly GCA_001517045.1). Classification (NCBI taxonomy): domain Eukaryota; kingdom Viridiplantae; phylum Streptophyta; class Pinopsida; order Pinales; family Pinaceae; genus Pseudotsuga; species Pseudotsuga menziesii. Next base: position 169,704 of record LPNX011144742.1, on the reverse strand, counting down.
AATGAAAATGTTTTCCATATTCCCCTCGGCAAAGATTCCTTCTCTTGGTAAGGGATTTATTGGTATATCAGCATCATCTGCCAGTCTCACATGGAACTCTTGATTTTCAATCATGCTTAACTCTATAAGAAACTAGGATCTATGATCAATATCTTCGCAGATCTTATCTCGCCCACTCATAGGTTCCAAAATAGCTTCATCTGAAGGAAAAACCATTTCTAAGCAATTGTTAGTATACAAAGAGTTCTATGGCCAAGAAGAAAAATAGGCTTCTTTCAACTCCTCTAATACTGTAGGAGGAACTGAAACATGATCAATAGTGATGTTAGAGATAGATTGATAAGATAATTCCTCTTCCTATAAGGGTACTTCATGTTCATAATGGGAAGAAAGAACCTAAGGATCTATTCTATTGCCAGTCGTTGCGATAGAATTCCCTACACTAGTAGAACCTAATTAATTAATCGAGTTTGGGATATCGAATGTGCCCATTAATGATGAATACATTATATCCCCTAAGCTCTCTGAAGTAGGTTTGAATTGATCAACCAATGGCATAGTGGAATAATTAGTTTCCATGCATCACTTCTGAGTGAAACTGAGTTGGTCTACAGTGACCCAGCGACCAACTTCCCTTCGTGCAGAAACACGACTACTCGAAGAACGATTGATGCGATTGCACACATAGAATAAGTCCAAACTCTCCCCAGAAGCAAGTTATAATCCAATGGTGCATCAATTACCTCTACTTCAATAGGTGACTATCTTCCCTTCCAACTTAATCTCGAAAGCTAGTAGGATACCATGTGGATGAAATGACCTTCCTTCGAAAGCACTAAGTAGGGTGTTCGATGGAACTAACTTTGGACATCCAAGAGCCTTCTAGAAAGGCAAGGACATGACACACATGGAAGCACCTTCATCAACAATTGACCTTCCAATCGTTTTTCCACCATGGATGACATATATTGACAAAGCCACATGATATGGCAGGTGAATTTTGACATCAGAAAAATTAAACTTTGCCATAAGGCTCAATGAATCCATACTACCTAAGGATGCTAAGAGTGCATCTTGCTGGGTGGGACAACTCTATAACACCTCCAAAGCTGACATTGCACAAGGATTTTGGGATAAATATTCAACTACACAATAATTTCCTGCAACCCTAGAATTAGGATTGTGCAATGCTTTCTTGAAGACACCGTTTGGTATCTTAGGCATAGTTTCAACAGGTTTTTCAATTGTGAGAGGGTTAGAAGTTTCACCCATATAATTACCCTTCTAAGTATCCTCTGTCTCATAGTTCTTCTTTCTAGTCTGGGGTAATGTCTGTGATCGAACCATGTTGATATAATTTTGGTTAGGGGCATTATCAGTGCCCCCTGCTACGTTAGAAAGTGAAGTTGCATTCTGTCCTTGGGGAAATGGATCCTTTAGAACATCTGGTTGTTGATTTTTGAGCAGCTTCTAAGCTTGATCCATAAGAGGGAATTGATGGGTCAGGTGATCTTCCCGGCACAACTTACAGGGAAATTTCACCTTCTTCTTATCTTCCCCCCCCCCATTCGCACTATTTGTGGGTTTTGGCTTGTTTTGTTTTCCCTCACCTTTATTCCCCTTTTTCTTTTTTCCACTGGGTTGCTGATTTCCCTTTTGGGAGGATTGAGAAAAAAAGTTTATGTTTTGGGATGAGGGGGCATCCTTTGCTACCTCCACTATAGACTGTTTAATGGAAAACTCATGGAGTTATTTTTCCAAATACTCTACAGTGGGAGATTTAACTTAACCAACCATGCCATCAACATGGGTTCCATGCTTAGGTTTCTCGACACTATGTGTAGTCCATGATGCATCAGGGATGATTTCATATAGAATCCCAAACTAAGAGTATATCAAATATAACTGCTCATCCTTGAGGACAGCCTCTTCCTCATTAGTTACTCCCGAACTGGATACATCCTTAGACATATACGGCAATAAGGACTTAAGGACCATTCTAATAACAACTCAGGAGGGATAATGACCTTATTGAGCCTCTTCCGCCTTCGCCACTCTTAGATATGATCCAAAATGTGAGTGCCTTTGTCCTGCCAAAAGGTGTATAATAAGTCTGTGATAGCATCGTACCAGACACGAAGTTGGAAATGGTTACGGAACACATTAGCTAAGTCCCAAAAACTATCGAACGCAACAAAGGGGAGTTTAATGTACCACTTTGTTGTGGCACTAGTCTGAGTTCTTTGGAACAATCTCAACTGAATGGTGTCATCGTTCAATGAATTGGAAGAACAACACAAGTGAAAGGTGGTGATATGGTCTTCACCAAATTTTCCTTCGAAATTTGGAATATACGAGGATAACTTGGTAGGGACAGGTGGCTAGGTGGCATCATGTTTCATTGGGTCATTCATTAACTTGGACAAGTCTGTAAATTTTAAACTTGCAAGGAAAGGAAGTTTGGGCCTAACTGAAGCCTAAAAAGCACGAGCTTGGGAAGTAGAAGGACTTGCCCCCTGGTTCCCAAATGTAAAGGTGGGGTTTCCCCCAGCTACCAGTTGTGAATTAGTCAGACTACTTTGAAAAGGATTCCACCCATAAGCCAGTGGATTATTCATATGTCGTGCAATGTATGTGGTTTGAGCCACTCCAGTTGAAACTAGAGTTTGGAAAATAGGAGCAGGCATCCCTCTTCTAAAAAGAAAGAAAGGAGAGCTCGTGAAAGGAGCTGAAATCGAAGATTGGAAACCTTGACCATAAGAGTTAGTATTTCCAAACTGCATCCCTACATATGCAAGTGTGGGGCATACATATGGAGTGGATGGGGGAATGTGCCCCCCATTCCATGGAAAAACCTAGAAAAATGAAGAGGATCCAATAGGACCACTCTGAGCAGTGTTTTCAAAAGGGGGTGAAGCAAAAGGTGCACTCGAAATCCACCTGACCACCCCACTAGAATTCCCTACTACATTTGTTGAAGTGGGTGGTTGAACCAACCAACTAGATGGAGTTAAGGGAGTAGGAAGTATATTTGTTCTAGGAGTACCAACCAGGGGAGGTAGCACTCCTTCAGCCGAAATAGATGAGATGGGGGTAGATGGACTCTCTCATGCACTAGACATAAGTCTTTTTACATGAACACCAATCACAGGTGAATTGAAAGGACAAACCTTGATGATCATAGGATCATTTAGGTCAGTAAGAGGCAAATTAAAGTTTCTCGCAAACTCATTAGCCTACAAGTCTTCTATCTCTACTCTAGTTGTATCAACCTGGTTTGTCCTAATTTCTGGTTCACCTAGAACTTCACTAATTCATACCAGTTCAAAAGAACTGTCTGTGTCTAATCTCTGCCTTTGAGGGAGCGATGGAGGCTCCACTATAGTAAATGGAGGAAGGTTTTGCAACCTTCTTGACCTCCTGAGAGGTTGATCCTCCACGATTGAAAATTGACTTTTCACATACCCTAAGGCCGACTAAACACAAGCAAACCAAACAATAATCACTACAAAATTTTCTAAGGCCACAATAGACACACAGGGTATAAGATATGCTTTCCAAAATAAATATGAGAGATATTTACTTGGCGTCCTTGAAGATTTTCTTAGGCACAAGTGGAGGAATCACCCACCACCCTCCCACACCTTCTATCGGGGTTACCTTCCAATCACGTCCAAGGTCAACTAGAAATAGACTTCCAGTCTACCTGTGTATGAACCCTAGATGTCAAAGAGACTCATTAGAGGAAATTTCAACTCAAAATGGGCCTCATAAGAAAAATTAATAAAATAATAGTTAAAATAATAAAATAATATTTATTAATTTTGGAGGAAGAAAAGAAAATACTACCTTTTTGTTCATATTTTTGACATATCTCCATGTGCTTTTACTCCAATTTCAATCAGGAGAGCTCAATGGATGAGGAATTAAATTACACATCCAACAAGTACCCAATTGGCATACTTTTTACGGGCCCCACTACCATCATCATCATCACGTTTTTCAGGTATTTCTTGTTTTTGGGGTAGAGGAGCCTATCAAAAGTATGCTGAACTGGTACTCGTTGGATGCGGAATTTAATTCCGCATCCAATGAGCTCTCCTAATTGAAATTTGAGTAAAAAAAAAGGGAGATATGTCGAAAATATGAACAAAAAAATATTTTTTTTATGATACCTATCCCCAAATTTATATTAAAAAATTGTTTAAGAGGTGCTCCCTTTTTGAATTTTAAAGCATCTTGATTGGATAATACATGATGACATGGAATTTGTATTATTTTTGGAAGGCCCATTTTAAATTGAAATTTCCTAAAATTTGAAAGGCTACTACAACTATAGTGACATTCTGGGGGGACAGTCACAAGATTGGTTCGTACGCATGGGTAGGGTAGCAAAGACCAAAACCCTATCAACACCGGCACCGCATGGGGCCTGGAGGGTGGTATTGACATAAGTCCCCATATGAGAAAAAACCTTGGTCTACTCTTTGACAAGGAATCGGAGGGTTATATCCTCTTGGATGCATCCTCGTGCTTAACTCCCGTTTGAGAGGAGCTTCCCAGATACAATCAACACAGAAGAGGGCCAAATACGTCTGAATTTAAACACTTGTGGAGATTTAAAACTCCCTATTCCATAAGTCTATCTTAAGCTAGTTGGTGTATGATCCTATAAAATAAAACTTACAAATAATTTTTAAATTATATCATTCATTTTAAAAGGTTGTTTTTAGTGAGAAGGTAAATGGTGTGAAAGACTGTGGTGTTATAGACTCGATAAGAAAAAGAAAAATGATGTATACAACAAATTCCAAAGTAAATTGCAACTACTTAAACCAAAATTCTTTTCTTTTTGCAAATATAAGCTAATGAAATTAAAACTAAATGTGAGAAAAATAAGACTTCTTTTTATAATTTTTGAAATTTTATTTGAAAAATAATGAAAAGAAAACGACTAAATGCAACTAAAAGCAAAAGTATAAAATGTTTTTTCTTCACCTTTTCAAATTCTTCAAAAACTATAATGCACCTAAATGCGAATCTTGAGCAAGTTTGAATAATCAAAACATATAATAAGTGAAATGAAGTATAAAGGACCCAAAATAAACTACTTCAACCAATCAAGAAGAAGACTAAAAAAAACCTATCTTGGAGAAACTATTGAACTAAAAAAATACACTAGATTCACAGAAGAACAAGTGACATACTGACACCACAAAATGCAGTACAGAGTATAAAAGTATTTAAATCCCTGATCACTGACCTAGAAACAAAGCACTTAACTCATAAACCAAGAAGGAGGACCGGATTCAAATCACAAGATGAAAGAAATTCAAACAAAAAGCTCAAACAATTGAAAACAAGAAAATAGTGTGACGCACAAGAATTTAGACTCACAAAGTCATGCCAATAACAACAAACTTCCAGGCAAGAAAAAAACCAAAGAAGACAGGGACAAGCAAACCCTACCCAATTTTTATGCTGCTACAGGATATACGCGACTGTGCATGCAGGAAACCTGCGTACAACACGCAACTTTCTTATAGAGCAAACCGCATATACAAGGTCTTACACATGACTGTGTACAACAACAACCCACGTATACAACTAAAATTTTTACAAATAAAAAGAACTAGTAAAAGCTTCTAGGCACACTACACTGTAAATCAAAAATAAAGATAAAAATGACCACAATCAAAATCAGAATCAGAACAAAGACTGGTAAACCACCTACAGAAACCCACAGTAGGCTGGACTCCCCAGTGGATTCGCCAGGTCTGTTGTACATGAAAATACACCCTTGTAACCTATGATCTGGGGTTACCAACTTACTATTAGAATTGTAGACAATCATCTTTTACAAAGAATGGAATGAGAATAGGAATAAATCTTTGCTTACTTGATTTATGACGGTTGATCCAAGCTTGGTCTTCTGTCGCTCCAATCTTCTCCAAAGCTTCTAGAGATGCTTCTCTTAACCTGCAAAGAGCCAATTCTTCAAGAAATATCTCATACATATATACATCAGAGGTTAGATAAAAAGCATATGAATGATATAATTTGAACATAATCATTAAACTAATATAAATGAGATATACACAATACAAGATTGGAAGAAGAATTGTATTTACTAACAAATAGTGAATAGGTAAGAATACAACCCAGCTTCTGATACAAGGGCTCCTCTACAACCGAGGACTCTGAGTTTCGATGCTTCAAGACTCTAAAGGTATACCACCAACATAACTTTTCTCTTCCAGAATTGATTGATTAGCCCCATCCCAAGGCCTCCATTTATACTATGGGAAATAGATAGGATTTGAAGGTGAGGATGATTGAGACAGTTGGGATAGTTATGGATTAAGGCCCAACTAATCTCAGCTAATCATGATTTATAGTTTTTAAGCTCAAATTAAGGTATATAGGAGTATTGATATAGGCAAGGGGAATATGACACACGGGTTGCTCAAATGGAACTCGTGTATGAAAGGTACACGTGTGTTGCAATGCACATATTCGTGTATTGCATGCGAGTTGCAATGCACATAGTCGTGTGTGCAACCAAAAACTCAGAATAAAAATATATAAGGCTGGTATGAGGATAATGCATCAAAGGTAATGCACATATATAGTATTTTTCCCACTTCAATCCTAATTATCCTTTTGTGTGTCCACATGATGAATGTCAGCACTCGGACAAAGAAGTTCCATTTTGGTTGATAACAGGAACATTGCTACATAAATATGATGATACAACTAATAAATGAGATGCATAAGATGTCAAGTGGTCACATATCATTACTAAACTGAAAATTATGAAATATTTTTCCTGCTAGGATGATACAAAAAGTTTGCATTGGAAGAAAGCACAAATAACTTCAATCCCCTCCTAATTTGTTGTCTCTGAAGATGATAGTACACTCACACATAACAACATGAATGAGAGATACAAGTTCCCTTGCTTCCAACTAAAAGTACCAACTATATGCTATAAGAAATACACAAGGAATATGAAATTCATAAGACTTTAATGAAACCCTTTCCATGAATATCACTTTATTTTAGTGGCGATGACATGATGTAGACAAAGAGGTTCGACTCATGGAGTAAGGACTTAATAGAATCTTTCAATTAAATTTCAAATAATTTATTTCATTGTAGAAATTTGGCATCAAATATGAAATCACCTTTATAACCAATCCATTTTTTCTTGGATGGGATCATGTACATTGATCATGGTCATGGCCAGATAAGATAAGGATCAAGGACAAATATTGCAAATTCTACTGATAATAAGTTAAATTTCTAGATTTTAATGCATTGAAATTTTGAAATCGATGACCTCATTTACTCTGGTATTATCTACTTTAAGTTCACCAGCCTATCCATTAAAAGAAGATCTACCAAGTAACGAGAGGAATCAAATATATCAAGCTATAAACCCTTGTTTAGAGTAGAAATGTTGAGGAAATGTGTAGTCCAATGTTTGTGGTTTTAATTTATCTAATTTATGTTGTTTTATCTATATGCAATTCTAAATATTTTAAATTTAATTTAAGTCGACGTGTTATTTTTAATAATTTTTTTATAAAGGATACATGTCAACTCTAGGATGAGCACAAAAGGAGTTACACATCTCTCCCCTAGTGGGATGTAGAATGGACCTCTTCGGTGCAATAAAAAGACAACCCATGGACTTAAAATGCAATTCCACGCAATTGTTTTGGAAATTTCAGTCAACACTCCGATATTTTCCAATTTATCGTGATATATTCCTAATTTATTGCGATATATTCATTGTATCCCAACACATTGAAAATATTGCGATATTTAAGATCCGATATATTGAATGCGGGTTTAACTCAACAATATATTTGATATATCACCAATATGTGCAACACTGATTATATCAATAAAAATAAAAATAAAATTTAAAATTTAAATTAAAAAAACAATATAAAAAATTTCTCACTTTCTAATTTTTAAACAACATCTGCCTCCCTTTTACTTTTACATTGCATAGGCATTAGTAAATAGCACGTTATACACCATTTCTCACTTGCTAATTATTAAGATCATCATCTTCCTTCCTTTTATTTTTACATTGTATAGGAATTAGTAAATAGTTGGTTTTACTATTAGTTTGCACACACCTTTAAGCTTGAGAAAATATTAGTTTGCACACATATTTAATCTTTTATATTCCATTTAGTCTAAGTTCATATTTACTAATTAGTATAAGTTTATTAGTTATATATGAGATTTATATAATGAGGTTATTTTTCATATTATGAGGTAACACTTATCTTATTCTCAAAAAATTCAAGGTTAATTTTTTTTTATTAGTTTGATGTTGAGGTTGTAATATAAGTTTCATTTGTAAATCCATGATTTCTTTGAATAGTTAATTTCCTTAGACATGTATAACAAAAGAAATGACTACATTCTTATTAAGATGGTGTTGATATGTCATTTAAATATAAGAGAACGTCTTCTATTATAACAATGGAAATGGCTTGGCAATAACAAAGAATAGGTAGGAAAACAAGAATGCTTACGCCAACTTACGACTAACAATAGTTGGTTGTATTGGAAAACACCAACACCCTTGTAAGTGAAACATAGGGAGTAAACAAAAACACAAAATGGCGTCCCAACAAGAATATCTACAAAGGTACCCATGTACAAACATAGAAAAGGGAAAATACCCATACATAAAACTTCTTTCCAAAAGAGAGTCAATCACTAATGATGAAAAATGCATATTGCAAACTGTTGAGTCAATGAAAATTGAATGCACATCGTCCCCCAAAAATAAATCGATCCTCTAATATGAGTTCCAACACAAAATGCATGATTAGGTACTCATTTATAATCTAGAAAACATCATATATTAAGTTTCCCTATGGACATCAATCCATCTTGTGCACTACATAGGTGTTGCAACCACCAAGTCAATATAGGAATTAATGATATGTACAAGGTTCACTCCAAATATGGTTGATCTTAATCAAAATGGTGAATAAAAATCAGAAGTTGAAGCATTACATACCACCCCAACTCCCCCACAATGTTGTTGAACTAGTTGGACAAGATTATGGAAATGGATGTCACAAATGATAGAAAAGTATGGAGTTATGAGAAAAAGGTGGAAAAGATGCTGAAAAACCTAAGCAAGAAACACTCAAAAGTGGTTAGTTCCAAGAGACTACAAAACAAGATAGTACACAGAGGAAAATGTGTGGTAACACTCTAACACTATCTACATGAGTGCCACACATTCCACTACCCAAAGTTGCATAGTGAGAGATACCATAAATTAAATGGCTATATCCAAATGACAACAAAAGAAGGTTGCGCATGTTATGGAGACAAATTCTTGGTGACATTCTAAAACCATCTATATGAGTGGCATACATTCCACCATTCAAAGGTACAAAATGAGAGGTACCATTAATAAAAAACATCATGGAAAACATCCTCTGTAAAGCTTCGCAAACACTTGGCCATTTTATATACCCATTTACAATAGAGAAATCAACACATTCATTGAACTCATGAGAAAAATAAATTTAAAACAAATCAATGTGGTGTGCAACCACACATTGGAAAACCACTCTTTGAAAATAGAGCAGAATAGTCTTTGAAATTCCTCAAAAGGATGGAAGATAAATATGTCGTCTAGCTATGGTTGCTGAAATGTTGGCCTTGTATGTATAAATTGGTTACTACATCACCATGGTTTACACTGCCTCGAGCGAAAATTAATAGTAATAAAAACATATCATATATCTTTAGTCTATTCTACTTTCCAAAGGTAAGACACCAATCAAGAACTGCAATTATTGTTAGCTAGTGGACAAGAGATAGTGAATTTCTTATTTACTTAAAAAATAGATAATTGGCGATTAGATGAGTGTCATTTACGAAGTAAATGGTCTATGTAACTAACAAGCACTATTTCTCTAATACATGCAACCCTTTCTATGCAACCCTTTCTAGACCATTGTGGATTTCTAATGTGGAAAATCCTTGATTGTGAAACAAAGCTGATTTCTCATCCTATAATTCCTTGCTATTGGAAGCTTTATTTAGGATCGGTCCTTTTGATCATTCCTAAGCCATGGGTTTCTATTTAATAAATGAATTCCAGAATATTTTCGCTTCATTTTCAGTTCATCCCAGTCAATTCTTTGACATAAGGCCATCTACACAAAGGGTATCTCATCAGAATACGAACCACATATAATAGTGTTATAACATAAAATTAGATATATCGGGTGTGTAAATTAATACATTTTTTAGATATATAATAGTTTATAAACATAACATCTCTCTCTCTCTCTCTCTCTCTCACACACACACACACACACACACACACACAAATATATTGGGGTGGACTACCATCTATGCTTTCCCTAGATTTAAGGAGGATGGTACAAGTGTACTATTCATATTGATTCTATAGACATCGTTCAAAATTACAAATAAACAATTTCAAGAATATGAAAGATAAGCGAGTTTACATTTGATAAGTGCAGTTTGTGGAAATATTGGTTAACTACAATTTGTGGCACTTGAGAAATAATGTGCACTTAATTCATGCATAACGAGTAGAGGTAGTTATATGTAAAGGCTTAGATTAGAATTTCTGAATAAGCTCTCTATTTGTAGCGTAGGAAACAACAAGGATTCAAGTCATCAAGGAGTCAAGGTAATGTCCACTGAATCCATGCACAAGCAACATGGGAACAATGAATCAAGGTAATGTGCTCCAAGGTAACTAGGTTAAATACAATAAGTGAATAAGAATGGGTGAGGGTTTTAGGTTCTTCCAAGATTTTTTATTTCTATCAATATTCAATCAGTGGGTGAGTCAAAAACTTTCATTGATCTGTGTATTAGTAATGTATTATAGATATTTGATCAGGTGGTGAGTCAAGAACTACAATGATCTATGTATTAGTAATATTACTAATATTATAGATGTGTGTATTAGTAATATATTATTCTTAATAAATTCTTATTCTTTGTTACCTTCATAAATGGAGGGTTCAAATTTATTGAATTAACTTTCACTCATGGTTATTTTTAGGTTAATTTAATCGTTTCAATGGTTAATGAAACAAGAGATCCCAAAGAGATTTGTAACGATCCATTTACATAACATATTTGATCAAACTATTATTAATCCTCACCTTCTATCAAGGTATTCCAACTCACTAACAATGTAAAAAATGGCTCAACTCCCAATCTTGGAGATCACACCACCATTTCAAGTTGCATAAGACGCAAAATATGGAATAACACAACTGGACATGTAACCTGTGACCAAAATCACATATAATTTCATTACATTAATGAGTTATATTTTTATAGCACAAAATTTAACCCTAGTAGAGTTTAAAAAAAATCCTGGTGGAATAATAACCGAATCTGTATACATAAGTATTCTTCTGGTAGGAGAAGCCAATGGGGAACCTAAAGATGCAAGAAATAATACAGTCAAGAGTAGCATCAGGTTTTCAGGTTGAATCTAGGTGAATCAAAAATGGATTTTAGAAAATTAATTATGAGCTGATGACCATTAAATCCTAACCGAATTAGTTAGAGTCTGTCACATATGTACATAACTATCGGTAAATATGTCAGCAGCAGTATGCTTCATGCTTCCTTGTATTTATTCAATCATGTTTTTGTTATGTAATCCAATATGTTTGGTAGGTTTATAGTCATGTATTAACTAATAGTCTTTAATGTTAGTTGTAGCTTCCAAAAGAATATAGAATTAAGTTTGTGTATAAGTAGTTGAAGACAAATGAAAAAACATAATATATGTCAGAGAAGAATAGAGTAAGAGAAAGGAGAGGAAGGAAAAGTAATAAGAGCACTAGATTGTGGTCTTAGAATGAATTGAGATCCCAAACTCTGTAAAAGGGTGAAAAATCCAAGTAAATTTCCAAGTCTACTTATGCGAACGTAGTTTCCTACTTTGTCAGGTAATATATAATCCTAAAATTTGTATTTATCCTCAAGAATATGTATGCTTCACATATCCTCCATAACTACTTGTGTGAATACATTAACATTTACAGTTGATAAAAGAAAACCAAGAACCCTTCATATTTCACTATGTAAAAGTTCAGTTCTAATTGCAGAGTAAATTCGACATAAATATTATTTAATATTTTGGCTATTTGAAAATAGTCATCTTGTCATAGTATAATGCTTGGTTAAATGTAAATGTGTCAAAGTGGAGTCATGACGAAATTACTTAACCGACCGTAAGGAAAAAAATTGTCATTCACGTCGAAGTGAATTATATATTTCAATTTTATATTATAAAGTTGTCAAAGTGAAAATTGGTTGTAGTTAAAAGTCTGTTGAAATAAAAAGTGGTTGAGGTATAAGTGTGAAAGCGATCGAGTGTATTTCGTCAAATAAAACTTGTCAATGTCATCAGTTCATCGAGGTAATTTTGTAAAAGTTGAGTCCAGTCAAAGTAAAATCTGTCGAGGTAAACTAATCGATGTAAGTTTTTTCAAAATCAATATAAGTTGTCGAGTTAATTTGGTTGAATAAAACCTGTCGAAGTCAATCAAGTCGGTGTAAAATTCCATCAAGGTAAAACTCGTCAAAGTAAACTGGTCGAAGTAAGAACCCGTCGGATTCAAATAATTCAAAATAAATTCCATCGAAGTCTACCCAGTTGAAGTAAAACTATCGAAGTAAAAAGTGTCAAAGGAGACTAGCCACATTAATCTGTCGAAGTTAATTTGGTCGAAAAAAAAGTCTAAGTCTTACCAAACTTGTGAAAGTTTAATTTTTAAAAAGAAAAGAAAGTTATAATTTTTAATTCCACACTTCTTACTGTTGCATTTTTTAATGGATATAGTATCGGAGTGGGTTTAGGAAGAATAAAAGCTTTGTCTTAAAATGGGAAAAATATTTTTTAAGAAAAAAAAATCAAAAATCAAAATGGCTTCAACTTTCGAAGCACAAATGTCAAGTCTTCAAACTCCAATTTTTTTCTGGAAAGAATTATGATTATTAGTCTCTAAACATGAAATATCTATTCATAGGTCAATATGTATGAGAAAAAGTCCAAAATGTCTATACTGACCAGTAGATTAGGAAGCATATAATAATATCACACAAGATGAGAAGGATGCTTTGAGGGAACATATGAAGAAATATGGAAAGGATATATTCTACATACATCAATCCATGCATGAAAGCATACTATAAAGAGTGGCAACAACAACAACAAAAAAGGAGGCATGGGACACACTGTAAAATTCTGATCAAGGTTTGGATAAGTTAAAGACTTCTAAATTGCATATTCTTAGAAGAAACTTTGAATCTTTGTCAATGAAAGTGTAATATCCCCGGTTCTGACCCCGGTTGCATTAAAAGATACATGATGTATATGTTTTAATTAATCATGGTGTGGAGCTAAAGGAAAAAGCCCCACCATCGATTTGGTTTTGTTATGTTTCGGCAATTGGGATCATTGCCGATGGTATATCGTGCTATTCGGAACATGATAGTTTTGCATCATGTAAATATGCACATTAATTAAAATAAACCTATAGCCAGCTACGACGGTGCATTCTTAAATTAAAAGGGAATGATTTCCTAAGGTTAAGGGGGGGGAATGTTAAACCATGAGCCTATGGGGAAAATCCATGTTTCAACCCTTAAAAGCACTAATGTTAGTTAGGCAGTTAATGTTGGGTAGTGGTGGGTGGCAGGTTTTCCCCCACGCACTCTCCACCAGTTGGTTCAATCACCTACACGGACTAGGAGTGGTTTTGTCACGTGTCGTTTGGGATGCCCGATCGGTTCTGTCCACTCTCTCCATCGTTGGCTATTCATTCCACACGCAGAGGGGAGTTTAAAGGATCCATGATTCTGTGTGGGGGGGTTGGTTCTCCTTTGTCTCACCGATTGTTGGTCTGTGGATACATTTTCATGATTACTCAGAGAGTCTGTATTTACTCCCCCATTGTCGACTGTGTAAATTTTTTGTGGCTTCATTGTTGAGAAGGGACCATTGTTTTCCCACATTGTTTTCCTGTTTATAGACTGTGTAATGTCCTGTTACTTCATCGTTAACTGGGGGTTATGTTTCTTTCCCTGATTTGGTGGTTTGTTGTGATTTTCCCCCACGTTGTTCGTTGTTGTGAATTTGGGTGCCACTGAGTTGTTTTGGCCATGCTAGGGCCAAGAACAACTCTGAATCATCTTGTTGACTTCATCTGTGTCCACGTTTTCATTTGGGGTTGTCCCCCTGTTGTCTTATTTTCATCCCAGAGCTATGAGTTGTTTGTTTTACTACGGGTATGCAGTGGTGGGTCTTCGGACTGTTTAGAGTAGGATTAGAGGCTAGGTATTCTTGAGAAACCTGGTGTTTGGGAGCCACTCATATAGAGTTAGACTGTTGGCTTTCTTCTCCACAACCCTTGAAGAGTATTGGAAAAGGAAGTCAGTGCTTGAGGGACTGTGAAGCAGAGAAAAAACTAATTCCTGGTGTTAGGTATGTGGATGTCTTAGAAGTCATGTTAGCTCTGGTGTAGGTGTCCTTATCTCTCCATTAAGACCACCAGCTTATCATTTAGCCTTTCCTAGCTCCTTGACAGCCTGATAAACCCTATTATGTGGGCTTGGATGATTTGTGTACCTTGGCTATGTGTAAGCCTGCTTTGACCCTTATTCCTTGAGGAATCATGCCCAGCTCGGGGGTGGCAGTGTTGCTGAGAGATTAATGAGCGCGTTGGCCTATGGTTGGGTGGAACATTGCAGTGACGTAGCTGGTTGTGGGACGAATTCTTTTTAAGATGAGTATTCTTGACTATTCTGTCTCTGCATTTATATTTACTGATTAATGAATATGATGAACATCTGGTATGCTTGAATGAATGTATGTTTGCTTTCGCTATGTATATGAAGGATTATGCATCTTAGTATGTTTTATGTTTTAAGATTTATATTCCAGCATTATATGCATGTTCATGTTCATGGGGATATCTGGGAGGTTCTTGATGGGTTGGTAGCATCCTCCTCATCGGTCAGAGGGTCGAGGACATTACAGAAAGATACAGATTCAGTTGAATAATTTTATGCTCAAGTCTTGGTATGATTAATCAATTGATATCTCGTGGATAACATGTATAAGAAATAAGGGTTGTTGAAAATGTTATTAGAAGTATTCCCCAAAAATTTTAATCTTTCGTTGTGACTTTGGAAGAAAACAAAGATTTGAACAATTTTACCATTGATGAGTTGCAAGCCTCACTCATCAATCATGAAAATAGAGTTAGTTGATCAAACACATCATTAGAAGGTTCATTTGAGGTACAATAATCCATAATTCATGGAATAGGCATGGGGATATCTAATTCTATAAGAAGAGGAAGAAGTTCTTCCAGAGGAGGATGCAACAATAGTCCTACAAATGTCATTGGTATAGGTCAAAATAAGAACTCGAGTCATCCAAGTGGTGACAGGTTTGATAAAGCAAAAATTCAATGCCATTATTGGAAGAAATTTGGACTTTTTTCATATGAATGTAGGAATAAATAGTATGACCAAGGAAAGCAAGATCAAAACTAGTTGAGAAACACTAGCACTTTGACCAACACAATGTTTTTGGCATGTGAATCCCAATTGAATGCAATGTTGTCCAAGAAATTCCATGTGACATACGGTATTTAGATTTAGGCTATAGAAATCATATGATTGGTATTTTACATTTATTTTCTAGTATGGATAAATAATTTCAAATGGATGACACACTTGGAAAAATATCCAAGTCGTTGTTTTGGGTAATGGAACTGTTGGGATTCTAAGAAAATATCGTGAGAAAAAAAAGATGCCTGATGTATATTATGTCAAAGGTCTGAAACACAATTTGATGAGAATTGGATGACTATTACAAAAAGGTTACAAAGTCTACATGGAAGACAATCATTGTGTGATTAAGGTCATACGTACAATCAACTAGTTGATAGAAAGAGTATAGATGAAAAGAAATCACTTGTTTCCTTTGAGGACAAGGGAAGAAATGAAAGCAAAGAAAACTCAAGTTGTTATTGAAGGGAAGAATGAAAACTCAAAATCTACATTCAAGGCATAAAGTAAAGAAGCATAGAATCACTACAACAAAGAAGAAAAATACAAGCAACATTTCAATCAAAGGTGCAAGATGAATCCTAGATATGAGAATTAAGATTTGAACATCTGAATTTTGGTGGGATGAAGCTACTACACATGAAGAATATGGTGAAAGGATTGCCATTGATTGAAAAACCAATGAGAATTTCTGAAGTATGTATATTTTGCAAGAAACATAGAGATACTTTTCCAGTCAAAAAATCATATATAGCACACACACCACTTGAGATTGTGCAATATGGTATTTGTGGGCCACTTCAGACACCATGCATAGAAGGATTTAATTATTTTCTTACGTTTATTGATGAATTCACAAGAAAAACATGGGTAAATTTCTTAAAACACAAATATTATGCATTTGGATAATTTAAGCAATTTAAGGCACTTGTGGAGAAGCAAATTGGATATAGTGCAGAGCTTCCAGAGAACATCTGCATGATTATAGGCTATGTACCAGAACCACCAGTGACATTAAGAGAATTCTAGGTTCTGGAGTAAATAACTCCTTCTAGATACTGGTGGCAACTTGAAGTTGCAGGAGAATTGTTTTAAACCTAAAGGCTTGGGCAAGGAGGTCTAAATATGCAATCTTGCACACTTTGAATTTATTGTGGCTGGATGGAGTATAGATGCTAAAGCTTTGATTTTCTAGTATATACAGATATATTTATTGAAAACGTAACTCTTACTTGTTATGAACCATGTTTCTGAAAATTAGTTCTATACCATTACAATCATATATATGTTTTAATAGATTATATGGTCATGGTTTCTAACTAGAAAATGATGATGATTTAGTGAGATCTATGTGTTAATAATCCTTTATTTATATGGGAAAAAACTTTATATTTATAGCTGAATCGAATGAGAAGAGAAATTGTTTACTAACTCGATGGATTGAACACATGAAATCCTTTTTCATTTTCTTTTAAAACCTAATAACCGAGATAATGGATAGAAACAAGTTTCCTAACGAATAATCCCTATACTATGAATGATATTTTGTTTGGACAACCTTTAAATAAATACATTAAGGGATTTGAATCATAAACAAGCTAAGTAAACTAGTAAAGAATATATACAGGAGTAAAACACGAGAGTAATCTGAAACTCTAGTTAGAAGTAGAGTACAGACTGTGTAGAGAACAAGACTTTTAAATAATCTCAAGCAACAGACCATAGCCACGCATTCTACGATACAATGTGATAATTTCCAATTAATCTTGTTAAAACCCAGTAACCAGGTATCAACTTTTATTTACATAATACAGTACGGTGGACAAAACCTTAAAGGAGCCGAACAGTTTACAGATAATATACATTAAAAAATACTTAAATACAAAAGAAATATTATTTAATTACAAACTGAGCCAAATGGTTCGTACAAATTAAAATATCAGTTATTGAACTCCTTACAGTATCAACCATCAGAGTTTTTGACAGAGTCAAACACGACCGTACTAATAACCTCAAAACCACTCTTGTAAAACAAGTTGTAATAAACTCATGTCGCTTTCCTTCAAACGATGGGATTAAGAAGGTTCAAGAGTTTAAACAATGACTCACCATTTAGGAGGTTGCATCTAGTCGACCCTCTGCTCCAAATCTGTAAACAATTCAATAAAACCAAATATTAATGCATATCATAACATGTATAAAATATTCAAATGAGATAATATTTGTAATCATTGTTACCTCTTAACAGTTCTTCATACTAGACGTCGGAGTTAACTGTAGACTTTATCACTGGAAAATTTCAGTTTTGAAAACATTGTCGGGTCAGTGCAAGAATATGAGAGACCTTTTAGATGCAAGCCTAGTTTTCAAAAACACGATTACGCTACATAAAAATACAACGCGTTTCTGCTACATAGCACTTGCTATGGTTCAACCCAAGCCTGACATGTCATGGGACATGTAGGATATGAAGACATATCACGTACACGTTATATAACTACAAAACACGTATGCAATATGTAGTTATAAATCACATACACGATTTGTAAAATTAAAATGAATTTATATACACAGTCCCGAAACCAGAGACGCATTCTACCCATTAGGAACACGAATATCAGGTTAAACAGGAGCGAATTGGGTGTCGTGGACTATTGGAGGAGCTCGAATTAGTTGGAGGGGAGGAAAATCCACCAGTCAATTGTCATCTAATCGGGTAACTCATTCACCCATAGAATTTTTTTTGTCAATTCTAAACCTAAAATATG
>LPNX011144742.1:133075-151081 GCA_001517045.1 Pseudotsuga menziesii | reverse complement strand
ATTATATAAAATCAACAATATATATATATATATATATATATATATATATATATATAAACACAGAGTTAAAACTAGTAACTATGACTAGTTTTATTCCATCCTCCAGTTTTAGCAGCCACCACCATTTTTCCACTAAAATATTTGCACTTCTTCGTTATAGCACCCACCTCATTTGTGTTTTAATTATACCTTCCTTGAAACTTTTCTCTTGTTCTGCGCATATGACTTACCCTCCATGCCCCTGGCCTTATCGTAATGAAAAAAAAGTTGAAATATATGAAACTTCTCACTGTGATATAGAATTACAAGTCAACACGTCCTGACACCCCCATACAACCCCAGTATTCATCACACCATCGAAGAGTTCATAGTCATCATGCAATTCTGGCCCTAGCTCTATTGAGCTACCAAAAATATAATTAATTAAAGGTCATCACCTAAACAAAATAGAACTTGAATTCTACTTCTTTTATCCTATAAACATAATAAAGCAAGTTAGAAACATGTGATACCCTAGGTCTCCCTAAGATCTCTTGACCTAGAAAAGACAAATGAATTTACTCAAACAGTCTATGCCCCTTCATCACGAGGTTTATCAATCATTTTTTAAAATAGCAAAAACAATGGGTAATATATTTCTACATGTCGAGTCTCTAAGCTCATATACAACCAGTTGTATTTTAGTCCACAAATTCTCAATTTTTCCATGTCACTTTTGGTTGGTTTCCATGTTTATACAACAATGGAAATGGTGAACACCCATGAATTACCTAGAGTGCATCATGAGAGTTTTCCCAACCATGATCGAGTCAATTATATTTAGAGGATTGGTGGCAGCCTTGTATCACCCATTTTCTTGCTTCACATGTCTTAATATTCCCTTTCCCCTTTCTTTTACATATCCAAGGGACATAAAGGACAAAACATGTCAAAATGGCACTCCTAAATTCAAAGAAGTTTAAACCCAAGTGTGCATGGAAAATTCACCAATGAGGGTTAATAAGTGCCTTAACTTCTAGAAAGAACTTGAACGAAACTTACTATTTAATTGTTAAATGTTTAATTTTAATTTTTAAATGTATGTAAGTGAATGCCATTAAATTTCTTACTTGAGCTTGATTTAATTTACATTTTTTTATTTTGAAGAGACGTCATTATATACCATGTATATGTTTCTAATTATTTTCTTATTGATGTTTTTATTGTGGTTGTGGCTATCAACACAAATGCTAAAATATTGATTGAGATTTCCCACTTGAGAGGACTTAGTATGGATTTTAGTGGTGGTGACAGGATTCGTCGTTCACTTGCATCCACTTTGGATGCAATTATTGAGACTATTTCATTGTCAAGCAACATACTATATGATATTACATCATATAGAGAAAGAAAAAGACAAGAGTATGCTGATGGGATTGACTACAATGCAATCAAAAAGTTGAAAATAACAAAGAGCATATATTTTCATTGTTTAGGGACCCTCACACGGGGGAAATTCCAAATGCAAATAGGCCTCATATTTCTATTGAGTGGTGCACATTTCAGCCATTTGTTGATAACTGGATGGAAATATGGTATATGGTTTTTGATATGCCACCACATAAAAATAGGGAAATCCCCCTGTATTTCCTTCGAAAGATGTATGTAGAGTTAGTGTTGGGTAAACACATAAACTATTTTGATTTATTGTAGTTTCAGGGGATCGGTGGGGGGATGCCACAAAAAAAAACCAATGCCATGCTTCGAGACCTTGATTTCCCTATCCCTGCACCTCGCAGGAAGCTTCCTGGGCTAGATGTCCGACCTGTACATCGTGTTATTCCACAGACACATGATGCATATTTGAGTTTGGCACGAGAAGTTGTTCGTCATAGCACTATGGTTCAGCGTATGGGTGAGGAAGGGACATCTGTCCTTAGTGTGGTACATACACCAGGTTGTCATGGTGCAATACCATATTCTAGTGTAGTACCACCCACAAGTGTAGTACCCCCCTCTAGTGCAGGACCATCTACTAGTGCAGCACCATCAGCACATCCCTAGCCTACTTTTGAGCCTCATGAGTGCACATTGTGTGGTCGTCCCTGCTACGGTATTTCTTCAGATTTTGTCTTCAATGGGTTTTTGAGTGATGTATGTAGATGGTTAATTGTAATAAATTCTTATTCATTTATTTTCCTCT
The DNA here is from genome assembly GCA_001517045.1 of Pseudotsuga menziesii. Taxonomy (NCBI): domain Eukaryota; kingdom Viridiplantae; phylum Streptophyta; class Pinopsida; order Pinales; family Pinaceae; genus Pseudotsuga; species Pseudotsuga menziesii. Next base: position 148,899 of record LPNX011144742.1, on the reverse strand, counting down.
TTGTACACATATGTATAGTTTGAGATAATATATTAATTTTGTGAACTTGCAGTTGATACTTTATTCCGGCAGGGATGCCCCAGAGTTTCATGTTCCACACTCTATAGAGGGGCATGGCATTCCATCCACTGATCCCTTGGTTGGTGGAGAGATTCATATAGCACCCATTGCCGTATCTCACACCAAGGTAAACATTTTAAAATTTCATTTTTTTAATACTTGTTAATTTGTTAATTTCCACATACTATACATGTTAGTTCACTAATGCTATCTACGGTCTAATATTTACAATTATTAAACTTGCAGATGCTAGATCCTTCAAGAGGGAAAGTAGTGATGGAGGTAGAATCCATGGTTGTATCGACCGAGGAAACATCTGGGCATGACATTCCATCCATTGATCCCTTGGTTGGTGGAGAGATTCATATAGCACTCATTTACGTATCTCACACTAAGGTAAACATTTTAAAATTTCAGTTTTTTAATACTTGTTAATTTGTTAATTTCAACATACTATACATGTTAGTTCACTAATGCTATCTACGGTCTAATATTTACAATTATTAAACTTGTAGATGCCAGATCATTCAAGAGGGAAAGCAGTGATGGAGGTAGAATCCATGGTTGTACTGACCGAGGAAACATCTGGGCATGACATTCCATCCATTGATCCCTTGGTTGGTGGAGATATTCATATAGCACCCATTGTTGTATCTCACACCGAGGTAAACATTTTAAAATTTCAGTTTTTTAATACTTGTTAATTTGTTAATTTCCACATACTGTACATGTTAGTTCACTAATGCTATCTACGATCTAATGTTTACAATTATTAAACTTGCAGATGTCATATCCTTCACAGGGGAAAGCAGTGATGGAGGTAGAATCCATGGTCCTATCAACCGAGGAAACATATGGGCTCTAGGTAAACAATTAAAAATGTCATTTTTAAATACATGTATGTTCATTGAATCATGCATGTATAACTACATGAACACTTGCTGACTATAGGCATCAACCGAAACACCTCGACTATTTCTTGGAGTTGTATCTCTTCATAGGCCATACGTGAACAAGGGTCATGTGTATATGAGGCAGCCTACTCCTAGAAAGACTCCAATTGTCCACGAACATGGAGCTAATGATACCATGGAAATGTATATCCTTCGATGATATTTCTTGGTTAACTTGAAATATAGTGCATAAAATGTTTTGTTAATGTTTGATTTGCATGTTTACTGCATCAAGATCCAGAGTTTACTATTGAAAACCTCACAGGGATGGTTGATGCAACAATCAGTGCTACGTCTACAATGGAAACAAGTCACATAAAGGTAGAACTATTTCAACATGATCGTTAAATAGTTTATTATCGTTGGCATATGTTTATTCATGCATGTCTAACTATTTCAACATTTGGTGATTGTAGCCACAAGCAGTAGGATTTATCGATGCAGCAGTCAATGTGGCATCTGTAATAACAACAAGCCACAAAGAAGTACAACTATTTGAGCATGATCTAGACATAGTATGTTATTGTTGTCTATTTTTTATTCATGCACATGTCTAACTATTTCAACATTTGGTGATTGTAGCCACCACCAACAGCAGCAGTTCCAACCCCCTCTGATTCGACCATGGATGTGACCATCCTTGATGTTCAACCAACAACTCCATCTGCTACACAAGGAACACAATCCACTTTCTCACAGTCTCTCGTTGAGGTGAGATGTCCATTAATTACCAATTGTTTCATGCAATTTCCATGAACATGTTGATACTTGTTGAGTTAATTTAGATATGGTATTTTATTGAGCTAATGTATTAGTACATTATTAGTTGAATTTCACAATTGATATTTAATTTGCAGGATCCAGAGACGCACACTGGTCCTAGAGTTGTGCCTAGAGGATCAACGTCGGGAAAGAACAAGAGGAAGCCTCATTTTTTATGTGTCTTATGGGATATGTACATTTCGATACATGTACATGTGACTTGCATAGTTTTGGATAGTTTTGGATACATGTACATGTGTCTTGGATAGTTTTGGATAGTTTTGGAGACATGTGCATTGACATTTCAGTTAGAAATGAATGATACATTTCACTTTGAATTTGTTCGTTGGTGTCCACATGTTCTTGTGTCAATCTATTGTATTGATTTGTGTGGATTATTTATTACTTATGAATGCACTATATCAAAAGAACAAACTATTATATTTAAAGGTTTCAATAATCTCACTACATGTACACTAATTGGATATATAATTAGAAATTGTGATTTTGGATGATCATTACAAGTAAATTCAAAGTTATTGCTCGCGTAATTTAATAAATATAAGTGCAATACAATGTATTTCAAGGTTTCAATGAACTCACTACATGCACACCAATTGGATATATCTAATTAAAAATTGTGAGTTTGGATGATTAAATTACAAGTTAAGTCAATTCTCAAGTGTAATTTAATAAAACTAAGTGCAATACATGCTTCACATTCCATCAACGCCCAACAACACTATTCAAAAAACCTCATGCACCCAATGACTAATCACTCAGCATTAAACAAACTACAATAGAATCCAAAGACCAGCAACTAACTTCATGAATCAACAAAATTTGAAGCATAAGTCCACCGCATTTGAAAAAGTTGAGTTGGACATTAGATTAATTTTGATCTGAGTTGTGATAGTAAGATAAGATTAGGGTTAGAATTAGAGTTTCCCAGGTATGGTTATGGATATGGGCCATGCATGTTAAATAGTAAACCCTAGTTAGGGCTATGGTTTTCCAAGTTTGGCCCTTGTTGGCATGAATGCATTGTCCCCTACTGAGCGAAACCCTAGTTTCAGAAACCACCGTATATGGAGGTCATCATGAAATGGAATGTGGGAGAGCCCCCCACATAGCTAAAATCCCACGTCATGAATCCAAAGGAATTGATGGTTCATCGATCATAGGCCTGAGCATCAATCTATGGCGAGTTTCAGGTCACCTCCAAATACCGTTTAAGGACACTTGGTGGACTTGCTCCCGGTGCGCAAAAAATGTCACGGAGCCACAATTTTAAATTCCATCAACTCCTTCTAGCGTGTTTGGGCATGGGAAATATGGAAATGCCAATCGCATCCCCACTATCCATGGCTTTCAAAGTTTGGCCCTCATTGGCATGAAATGCATTGTCCCCTACTGAGAGAAACCCTACTTTCAGAAACCATGGTTCATCAACGGTTCATCCAATAGCATTAATATTAGGGTTAGGATTAGGGTTTCCTAGGTATGGTAATGGTTATGGGCCATGCATATTAAACAGTAAACCCTAGCTAGGGCTATGGTTTTCCAAGTTTATCCCTCGTTAGCATGAAATGCATTGTCCCCCACTGAGTGAAACCCTAGTTTCAGAAACCACCATATATGGAGGTCATCGGGAAATGGACAGGTGAGAGAGGCCCCCCCATAGCTAAAATCACATGTCATAAATCCAACAAAATTGACGGTTCATCGATCAGAGGCCTTAGCATCGATCTATGGTGAGTTGCAGGTCACCTCTAGATACCATTCAAGGACACTTGGTGGACTTGTGCTCGGTGTGCAAAAAATGTCATGGAGCCGCAATTTTGAATTCTGTCAACTCCTGCTAGCATTTTTTGGCATGGGAAATATGGAAACCCAAACCACATCCCCATAATCTATGGCTTTCCAAGTTTGGACATCATTGGAATGAAATACATTGTCCCCTACTGAGTGAAACCCTAGTTTCAGAAACCTCCATATATGGAGGTCACCGGGCAATGGCCAAGTGGGATAGGGGACCTCTTAGATAAAATCCCATGTCACAAATCCAATGGAATTGACGTTTTGTCAATTGGAGGCCCGAGCATCGATATATGGCAAGTTGTAGGTCACCTCCAAATATCAGTTCAGGACACTTGGTGGACTTGTGCCTAGTGTGAAAAAAATGTCACAGAGCCCCAATTTTGAATTCTGTCAATTCCTACTAGCATGTTTGGGCATGGGACATATGGAAATTCCAACCGCATCCCCATGGTCTATGGCTTTCCAATTTTGTCCCTTGTTGGCGTGAAATGCATTGTCCCCTATTGAGCGAAACCCTAGTTTCAGAAACCACCTGTTATCTCCCAAAATAATTTATTTTTATAGTATGAATAATTTAACTCATGCAATGAAGGATATGAATATAACAGACAGTTTGAAAGCCTCTGTTTTTTATTTGGGTAAAAATTTCACAAGTTTTAGCTTTCAGTGGCTTAGGCAAGGATCAGAACATCTCATTAGCCACCGAAAGTTGGAAGATAAACAATAGGTGGAAAACCCTTTCGGTGGTTATACATATTGACAAAATTTTGACTGCCATCGGAACCTTTTTAAACAGCGATCGGAGGTGTAGTCCTCTATTACATTTCGGAGTATTAGTCCACTACGGCGCCTCCACCATGCAGAATCTAGTGGTTTAAAGTTCCGATGGTTAGTGTTTTAAATTTCCGATGGGCTAGAGGAAAGAGCTTCCGATGGCCGATGTAGAAACCGTCACGACACTAGTGATTTGAGATGATGACACTGCGGCAGCGTTCTGGTTTAAGGTATCAATGGGATAGTTGCTAGAGCTTCCAATTTTTTATCGCAAAGCTAGTGGTTTAAAGCTCCGACACTACGGAAATGTTCCGGTCTAAGGAGCCGATGGGATAGTGGCTAGAGATTCCAATTTGAAATCATGAATATAGTGGTTTAAAGATCCGACACTATGGAAACGTTCAGATAAGAGGTTCTGATGCATTAGTTATTACAGCTTCTGATCGCTGACAACCTAGTGATGGAAAGCACTGATACGTTCAGGTATAGAGTGCCAATGGGCTAGAGGACATAACTTCCGATATTCGATGCATAAACCATCACAACGTTAGTCATTTGAGGCACCGACACTGCGACAACATTGAGGCTTGGGGTGCTGATGGGCTAGAGGATAGAACTTTCGGTCGCCAATTCATAAACTGTCATGACATTAGTCATTTGAGGTGCCTACACTGTAGTAGCATTGAGGCTTGGGGTGCTAACAGGTTAGAGGTCAGAACTTTCGATCGGCGACAAGGTAGAAAATTCCAGCGGATTAGACAAGAAAGGTCACGTCAGTTAACTGCCGAAACACTGGATTTTGGTGGCAATTTTACACTGAACCAGCAGTGGTGATTATCAGCAACTACTGCAGTTATTTAGTATTCGCTCAGTGAAACTAGATATTTGAAATAGATAGACAAATAGTTAGCTAGGGTTTTAAACCCTAATCTAAAAAAACTATCAGTTTTGAGTATTTTTTGTGAAAACAGATCGAAGTTTCAAGATCTGTCATTTTTTGTAGAAGGCTATAAAGCCCATGATCAATTTTATAATAAAGGTTCAAATTCAAGGATTTATGAGCTGATAATTCTTTCAAGATTCTCATTTTACTTATTCATGATATAACCTCTTTTGTTGTGATCTATTCAACCATCATCTCTTTCTTTACTGTATTTATGCCTGAATGTGTATATAGGTCATTTTTAGATTGATTAGAAAGCTGATAGTTGTCATCCTATTGGTTTATTAGTGCTATTTGATTTATAAATACCATCCTCATCAGGATTTAGGAATTTATATGCATGTGTTTTGTATGTAAGTCTGCCAGCCTAGTGAGTTCTCCATCCCTGCACCTTATTGTCGAACTTCTGAGCAATTGCAACTAAAAGCCTCATAAACGAGTGAGTTTTATGCATGCCTTGAGAGTGGAAAGGTTATATAGGTCAACTGACTTGATCCATATCAGAAAACCCTAAAAACATTGTAAGTTACCAGGCATCCTTGAGCTACAACCTAGAGGAGTTTCTTGGAGTGATAACACCACCGTATACGAAGGTCACCAGAAAATGGACAGGCAGGAGAGGGGGGCCCTAGCTAAAATACAACGTCATGAATCCAACAGAATCGATGGTTCATTTATCGGAGGCCCGAGCATCGATCTATTATGAGTTGCAGGTCACCTCCATATATCATTTAGGGACACTTGGTGGACTTGTGCTCGGTGCGCAAAAAACGTCACGGAGCCGCAATTTTGAATTCCATCAAATCATTCTAGCATGTTTGGGCATGGGAAATATGGAAATGCTAATTGCATCCCCACCATATGTGGCTTTCCAAGTTTGGACCTCATTGGCATGAAATGCATTGTCCCCTACTGAGTGAAACCCTAGTTTCAGAAAACACTATATACAGAAGTCACCGGGAAATGGACAAGAGGGAGAGGGGACCCCCTAGATAAAATATCATGTCATGAATCCAATGAATTCAACGGTTCGTAGATCGGAGGCCCGAGCATCGATCTATGACGAGTTGTAGGTCACCTCTAGATACTAGATCCTACATGTTAAATTCTTTATGTAAATGTTTTATGGTTACATTTATGCATAGAACTAATGGTTATAATAAAAAAATTAACATGGTATAAGAGGTGAGTTGTCAAGAAGGAAATTATACAAGCATTAAAACTGAAATTTATCATTGCAACATCTTGTTTTCATCATCCTAGTTTTATATATTGGTTGAAAACATTGACAATATTACCTACTTGAAAAATTAGGGTTTTAGTCCTGTAAGAGAGCCTACAAAGAACTTTGACAGGTATGACCTAAATAGGTATATGTATGTATTCTAATATTATGTATATCATGTGAATGAGATCTTGAAATGTTCATATGATTGATATATAGGGTTTATTGATCATATGTAAAATTTGGCATGTTCATTAACTTGACATACAAGATAACTTTTGGCATATTTATAAACAACTTTATGGAAATTTTCGCATTTCAATAACACAAATTTGACATATTCATAAGAAACATGCGTGGGAAAATAAAAATTATGATACATACCTCATCATGCTAGATCCCACCTATTATCATACAATGAATCCCTCCAGATCATCTCTTATAATGATGGTCTCCATTAGTCTCTCGTGCTCTGTATCCAGTAAGAAGTAGTGTACCTTAGATGAATTTCAGCTAGGTATTGTTCGTACCTGGAGGTTTGTACCAATGATTAAGTTGCTAAAGTGATACACACTTGCACCTAGTTTGTAATCCTTGTAAACATATCCACCCTTATTTATTGCATTGTTGTCATGTGCAAGTTATTCACCTTTAACAACCATAGACCCAATTGGGAAGTGGTTGTTTTCATCATCAGTGATGGACATAATGAGGGTTTTCTTTCCCTCTATACAACGTGCCAACTAGTAATCACCACCCCATTCACTATATTTTGAGGAAACCACTATGTATATGTGTCCTGCAGAATATGATTGTAGGTATATCATCAAATATTTTTCATGTGATACAAGTCCATTAATGTGAGTTTCAAGACTACGTAAATAAACAAAAAAATGTTAAGGAAATGCATCATACCAGGTTGTACAAGGTCTGAGACATGATCAAAATATATAGAAATAAATGATTGGTCTTCTTCCAATGGAGTTAAATCAACAATTTCATGCTAATAAAGTGGAAGTGATATGTGATACCATCCATCAACCCAATCCAATTATTCACACCCATCCCAGTCAACATCACAATAAGGTAGGAAAAAACAAGCGAGTTTTCTGGTCCAAATTTCAAATACTGGGTTATCAGATCTTCGAACTGAATGAAAGCCATGAGTCCTAGGAATAGTCTTCCATTCCCATGCATGTGAACGATCTATGTCTACTACCTCCCAAAAAAATCTCTCCACATGTCTCTTACTTGTGGATTCTACTTGCATAGCTGATTCATCTCCCATTACTAACGTGCACCACCTGACTATAGATTGAGCATTTTGAACAGTAGATACTGTAGATAATTTCAATTCCTCTCTTCGTAGGGTTTTTTTGACACATGCTCCAGCTCCATCATGCTCTCCTTTACCATGCCCAGTCTCAAAATAGTTCAACATATGTGGAACTTTGTAGTTTTTATGCAATGAACACAACCATTGAAATATGCGTGCATTTTTTAACTGACCAGGACATCCATCATACCAAATCTAGTGTCGATCCATATGTATGTTCCTGCCCTTCAAATGATCATAGAACATGATGAATCAATGACGTACATAGTGGAAGTCATGGCACCTATCATCACTTATGTAGAAGTGATATTCCTTTAGAATTTCTCTTTGCTCTTCACTGCTATTTGGGCCATGCCTATATGTGATATGCACCATCAAGGAAACCTGATCAGAGTGATAATACTGACTTTGGATCTCATTTTGAGGTTGCAAAGTGTATTTCTTGGAAAAATCAACAACTGAAAGTATAGTACCATGGGGAAATGTATCTTTGCATATTCTAAACTTCTCATCCTGGCATCGTGCCAAGTGGACATGTTGAACATATTGATGTGTCTTTTCAATAAATTCCTTGACGAAGTCACTAACTTGTACATGTTGACACAAAATTATCTCAATATCAGTTTTTTTTAAGTAAGGAATGAAATGTAACTGTTCAAACATAAATTTATAAATAAATGCATGTACCTGAGATGTCACCAATTGTATTTTTTTGCTTTCTTTCTGTGAGACTATTTCATAGCTGATATATTTGAAACTTTTCATGTTTGTAACCATATTCCCAAATTCATTGTCTCCACTCTCATGCATACATTGGCTCAATAATTCCATTCCAGCATGGTTGGAGCAATTTCCATCCAAACAATATTTTGCATAGTATGTTTTCCCCTCAAGCCTATTGCACATGATAATATGAATGAATTCTCTTGATGAAGTCGGGGGTATTATCAAGGAGAAATCCTGAACATGGTTAGTATGAAACACATGACAAATCTACAAAAATTTTTCATATTAATATTCATATTCTACACTGTATCTACAACAGCAAGTGTTACGAAGAGTATTTATTCTAACATACTAGGGCTTACATTTCTCAAAAGATCATTGCCCCAAATTCAATTGTCTATGTTCATTCCTAAATTTCTCGTATAGTTATGTCTGTGTTATATCAAGAATATGCTTAATATGTGGTTCACGATCCTTTGAACGCCTTCTCAGTTTTTGTACATCCTTCCGATTTGAAGAAGGCCTTGTGTGATCATGCCAAAAACTCTGCACTAGTCCCTTTACTGCATCAACTAGCTTCATGTCACGACGTGGCAATCGACCAGTAAAGGCCCAAAACTCTGTCTGAGTGGTTGTGTCAAGATGTTCTATTCTAATAGAATACCTACGGAGGGTTTTTACATTCAAATTAACTAGTTTAGATGTAGGCTTGAGAAAAAGAAGGACCCTGGTGTTCTTATTTACAATTCCTTGTGACAACACATGACGAGCCGCATTGCGGTCCTTTGAACGTGTGTTCTTACTAATTTTACCAAAGACATCTACTAATATTTTAACTATATGAGAACTTGGTCCATAAATCTTTACCATCTTTATCCCTAATGATTTCCTAACAATATTCATGCCCCTAGATTTTAACAATGATAAAAATAATCTACATTTATCTCCATCATATTTAGAAACAAAATATTTCTTTAGTCTCTGTTGAGTTTGATAAGCAATACTATGTTTAGATAGCATACCTTCAATGGAATTGAGGAGTCCTTCATCAACTTGTATATGCTTCGGAGTTCTTCGACGTCTGCTTTATAATGGAGGTAAGGGGGTTGGAATTCTATCATCTAGCGGATCAACAATACATTGTGGCATTTCAATAGCAACTTGTTGTCCTTCATTCTCTTCCTGGTAGTTGGATGGTGGAAGTCCAACATCCTCATCGATGGTCTGGATAATATTTTCTTCTTCAACGGTAGGCTCCATGTCCAATGCCTCTTCAACAGTATGCTCCATGTCCAACGCCTCTTCATGAGATTCATCTTGAGATGGTAACTTATCACTTTGACTTGAAGTGGGAATTAAGGAATCCCCTAATGAGCACCTACATTTTGCTTCTTCAATACTTCCATGGGGTTCTTGTTTAATAACTATTGTGGAACTTGAAGGTCCCTCTAGTGAATGCTTCCTTTTTTATTGTGGTGGATTAATAGGATAAACCATGGTATCCTCTATAATTGGATTTGGATTGTTTCCAAAGAAATCCTCCGATTCATCATGTCTATTCTTTTATTTTCTTTCTCTTCTTCAATGACCTCTTGAGGTCTCTTATTCCTTTTTTATTTTCTTCCTCGGTTATGTACATTCCCCATCACCACAACGATCAATTCAATATAGTTTGTTTTTGCTGCTCCTCAATTACAAGCTTTCAAACCTTTAACTTTCTTTATAACTATAGATCCTTCAAGGTGCTTCAATCTTCCTTCTCAATTGTTCATATTTCCCATCAAAACAATGATGAATGAGAAAATTTACCTTTGGTTCTCTTGAATAATAAGCAAATGAAAGTTAAATCATAAATTGCGACTCAAGTTGATTCTCTTGTACAATTGTGTATATCCACCATCACCATGAAATGATATTGAAGTTTGATATCTTATCCTATGTGCTCCTCAACAACGAAATACGTCCTCAATGTTGCACCTGCATAACAAAAAGAATGATGGAGAATGTTTATTGTGAGTATTTCCACAGGTGGGCTCGTGCTCCGTTGAAAAAAACCATACGATAATCAGTTTTTCGTAAAGATAGAGTAAAGATGCCCTCGAACAAAAACAATCCACTATTTTTACAGTCCTAAAACGTGCACGCATTATATAGAGTAAAAACGCATATGTGATTTGTAGAAGTAAAACGCGCATGCGATAGTTTTAAGCGCAATTAATAGGTTAGGTGCATGGCTAAGGAAACAAATAAAATAATAAGAAAACAAATGTTTTCTATGGTTAGAAACAAAGCAAATGTTTTTAGTGTTCCCTTCTTTTCATGCATATAAATGTTTCTCTCTATACCCCCAATAATCACTAGATAACCCCTATCTCTTTCTAAATATACCTCCCTCATTCTCTCTACATCCATGCCTATATGTTTCTTTCTCTGCCTTACTCCATCCCTCCCTCTCTCACCGCCTCTCCCCTTCTCGAGGTGGTATCTCTCTCTCTCGTTACTCCTATGTGTGTGTGTATTTACCCCTTCTCTCTCACAACCTCCCTCTCTCTCTCTATCTCTATCTCTATGTGTGTGTGTGTGTCCCTCCCTCACTCTCCATCTCTCAAAACCTCTCTCCACCTTATTTATACCTCCCTGTGACTATCCCTCCCTACATCACTCTACAATGATGAAGATGATGATGATGAAGATGATGATCATGATGATCATGATGAGGGTCATGATGGTGAAGACGATGATGATGAACATCATGATAATGATGATGATGATGAAGACGATGATGATGATAATGATGATCATGATCAACATGATGACGATGATGATGATGATGATGAGGATCATGATGGTGAAGACGACGATGATGAAGACAATGATGATGAAGATGATGATGATGATAATGATCATGATCATCATGATCACAATGACAATTATCATGATGATGATGATGGCAATGATGATGATGAACATGATGATGATGATGATGATGAACATGATGATGGTGATGATGATGATGATGATGAACATGATGATCGTGATGATGATGATGAAGACGACGATGATGATGATAATGATGGTGATCAAGACAACGATGATGATGATGATGAAGATGATGATGATCAAGACGGTGATGATGAACATGATGATGATGGTGATGATGATGATGATGAACTTGATGATGGCGATGATGATGGTGAATACGATGATGATGATAATGATGATCATGATCATGATCACGATGATGATTATCATGATGGTGATGATGGAAATGATGATTATGATGATGATGAAGATGACGACGATGATGATGATGAAGATGATGATGATGATGATGATGATGACCATGATGATGAAGATGATGATGGTGTTGATGATGTTGATGATGATGATCATGACCATGATCATGATGATCATGGTGATGAAGACGATGATGATGAACATGATGATGATGATGATGATGATGATGATGATGATGATGATGATGATTATGATGATGATGATTACGATGATGATGATGAGGGTCATGATGGTGAAGAAAATAATCATGAACATCATGATAATGATGATGATGATGATGATGATACTGATGATCACGATGATCATAATCATAATGATGATGATGATGATGATGATGATGATGAAGATGATGATGATGAACATGATGATGTTTATTATGATGTTGATGATGATGAACATGATGACAGTGATGATGATGATGATGAAGACGATGATGATGATAATGATGATCATGATCATGATCACGATGATTATTATCATGATGGTGATGATGGCGATGATGATGATGATGATGATGACGACGACGATGATGATGAAGATGATGATGATGTCGATGATGATGATGATGATGATGATGATGATGATGATGATGACGATGATGATGATGAAGAGGAGGAGGATGTTGATGATGGTGATGAATATGATCAACATGATGAAGCTGATGGTGATGATGGTGGTGATCATGATGATCATGATGAAGATGATCATGATGAAGATGATGACAACGACGATGATGATGATGATGATGAAGATGATGATGATCCTGATGATGATGATGATGAGGGTCATGATGATGATGATGAAGATGGTGATGATGTTGATGATGACGGTCATGATCATGATAATGAAGAATATGATGATGATGATGATGATGATGAACATCATGATGATGAAGACGATGATTATGAACATCGTGATAATGATGATGATGATGATGATGATTATGATGATTATGATGATGATGAGGGTAATGATGATGATGATGATGCTGATGATGAAGATGATGATGATGTCGATGATGATGATGATGATGATGATGATGACGACGATGATGATGATGAAGATGAGGATGATGTTGATGATGATGATGATCATCATCATCATCATCATCATGGTGATGAAGATGATGATGATGAACATGATGATGATCATGATGATGAAGACAATGATGATCAACATGATGATAATGATGAAGATGATGATGATTATGATGGTTATGATGATGATGATGATGTTTATGATGATGTTTATGATGATTATGATGATTATGATGATGATGATGATTATGATGATTATGATGATGATGATGATTATGATGAGGTTCATGATTATGATGATTATGATAATGATGATGATGATGACGATAGTGATGATGATCATGATGATCAACATGATGATGATGATGATGATGATGATGATGATGATGAGGGTCATGATGGTGAAGACAATGATGATGATAATGATGATGATGATGATGATAACGATCACGATGAACATCATGATGATCATGGCCATGATCACGATGAAGATCATGATGATGAAGACGGTGATGATGAACAAGATGATAATGAGGATGATGATGATGATGTTCATGATGATGATGATCATGATGATGAAGACAATGACAATCAACCTGATGATGATGATGATGATGATGATGATGATGGTGATGAAGATGATCAACATGATAAAGATGATGGTGATGATGGTAATGGTGATGATGATGATGAATATGATGATGATGATGATGAAGATGATGATGATGAAGATGATCATGATGAAGATGATGACGATGATGATGATGATGATGAAGATGATGATGATCCTGATGATGATGATGATGAGGGTCATGATGATGATGGTCATGATGATGATGATGAAGATGGTGATGATGTTGATGATGACAGTCATGATCATGATAATGAAGAATATGATGATGATGATGAACATCATGATGATGAAGACGATGATTATGAACATCGTGATGATGATGATGATGATGATGATGATGATGATTATGATGATGATTATGATGATGATGAGGGTCATGATGATGATGATGATGAAGAAGAAGAAGATGATGATGATGATGATGATGATGATGATGATGATGATCATCATCATCATCATGGTGATGAAGACGATGATGATGAACATGATGATGATGATGATGATGATGATGATCATGATCATGATCATGATGATGAAGACAATGATGATCAACATGATGATAATGATGAAGATGATGATGATTATGATGGTTATGATGATGATGATTACGATGTTTATGATGATTATGATGGTTATGATGATTATGATGATTATTATGATTATGATGATTATGATGATGATGATGATGATTATGATGAGCGTCATCATTATGATAATGATGATGATGATGATGATTATGATTATGATGAGGTTCATGATTATGATGATTATGATAATGATGACGATGATGACGATAGTGATGATGATCATGATGATCAACGTGATGATGATGATGATGATGATGAGGGTCATGATGGTGAGGACAATGATGATGATGATGATGATGAACATCATGATGATCATGGCCATGATCACGATGAAGATGGTGATGATGAACAACATGATAATGAGGATGATGATGATGATGTTCATGATGATGATGATCATGATGATGAAGACAATGACAATCAACCTGATGATGATGATGATGATGATGATGATGATGATGGTGATGATGATGATGGTGATGAAGATGATCAACATGATGAAGATGATGGTGATGATGGTGATGATGATGATGACTATGATGATGATGATGATGATGATGATGAAGATGATGATGATGAAGATGATGATGATGATGATGATGATGATGACGACGACAATGATGATGAAGACGAGGATGATGTTGATGATGATGATGATCATCATCATCATCATGGTGATGAAGACGATGATGATGAACATCATGATGATGAGGATGATGATCATGATGATCATGATCATGATGATCATGATCATGATGATGAAGACAATGATGATCAACATGATGATAATGATGAAGATGATGATGATTATTATGGTTATGATGATGATGGTGATGATTATGATGATGTTTATGATGATTATGATGATTATGATGATGATGAGGGTCATGATGGTGAAGACAATGATGATGATAATGATGATGATGATGATGATAACGATCATGATGAACATCATGATGATCATGGCCATGATCACGATGATGAAGACGGTGATGATGAACAACATGATAATGGGATGATGATGATAATGTTCATGATGATCATGATCATGATGATGAAGACAATGACAATCAACCTGATGATGATGATGATGATGATGATGATGATGGTGATGAAGATGATCAACATGATGAAGATGATGGTGATGATGGTGATGATGATGATGACTATGATGATGATGATGACGATGAAGATGATCATGATGAAGATGATGACGATGATGATGATGATGATGATGATGAAGATGATGATGATCCTGATGATGATGATGATGAGGGTCATGATGATGATGATGAAGATGGTGATGATGTTGATGATGACGGTCATGATCATGATAATGAAGAATATGATGATGATGATGATGATGATGATGATGAACATCATGATGATGAAGACGATGATTATGAACATCGTGATAATGATGATGATGATGATGATGATGATTATGATGATTATGATGATGATGAGGGTCATGATGATGATGATGATGATGAACACCATAATGATGAAGATGGTGATGATGAAAGTCATGATAATGAGGATGATGATGATGATGTTCATGATGATGATAATCATGATGATGAATACGATGACAATCAACATGATGATGATGATGATGATGATGATGAACATGGTGTGAAGATGATCAACATGATGAAGATGATGATGA
>LPNX011144742.1:89979-126521 GCA_001517045.1 Pseudotsuga menziesii | reverse complement strand
ATATATATATATATATATATATATATATATATATATATAAATACAAATAACAAAGGGATAATATTGGTACACGTATACCTAGTGATGGTGAAACCTAAAAAAATTATGGAAGTAGAAGTAGTACCTAGAGATATGTCATCTTTAGAAAATGCAAGCCTCTATGTAAAACTTGGAGAAAAACATAATGCAAAGATGCAATTGAAAATGTTGGAAACAATGTGGATTTTAAAGAAATATTTGGAGAGGTTGAAGGTAGGTAATTTGAAACTAATGAATACCAAATTGGATCAGGAAGAGATAAATGAACTAATCCTAAAACGTTTCATAGAAACACCAAAACACAATGGTAAAAAATATTGCAATATTGGAAAGAAAATAAAAGGAGAGGTACAAAGTTGTAGCAGTGAGGAAACTATGGATAACATACCTATAACTGCACAAGATGTAAAGAATGATAAAGATATAAAAATAGAGAAGCAAAAGGAAAAACATGTTGAGTTGCAAGGAGGATTTAAAAAGTTAAGGCCCCCAACATTCGATGGAGAGCCTGAGGAAGGAGCTGAAGCTTGGCTACTCAATATTAAATGATATTTTTAAGAATATAGATATGATGACAATTTGAGGGCATGCTTCGCAATCTTTCAGCCGAGTGGAAACGTTTCTCTGTGGTGGAAGGAGGATAATAGTGTAAATAACATACATGGTAAGTACTTAAGTTGGAAATTAAAAAAAAAAACTATTTAAAAAATATATATATGTTAGAACAATACTATGATGAAAAATCCAAAGAATTCAATGATTTATGACATGTAATATTAACCGTGGAAGAGTTTGTTACTATGTTTTTGAATTTACAACTCTATGTACCTTACCTCAGAGATGAGAAATAATGGGTATATCGATTTATTAGTTGTTTACCTTCGACATATAAGGAAAATATTGAATTTGATATGCCTAAGACCATGGATGAAGAAATAAGAAAGGCTAAGTTGTGTTATCATTTGTTCAAACAAAGATCCGGATTGAGTAAAAATTGGAAAAATAAGAAAAATGAAAAGATGGATCAATGTAGGAAAGGATTCAAACCCTCTCCTTCTAGGGAAGAAACAAAAATTCATACTGATAATAATCACAACAGACGGGGATCAACTAACGGTAATGGGTTAAAGGGTATAGAAACTTCTAGTGGAAGATGGAATAATAATTCAAAAGAAACTAAGTGTTGGGGATGTAAAATACCTCACTTATAAAGGAATTTACCACACAATCCTAAGATAAATATGGCTCCCATAATCATGTTTCAAGAATATTCCACTGTCAATGACTTGCCAAGAACATACCTAGAATTAATGCTGCCTTGAAATATCGGTAGGTGGATCATCAATCCACCATGTTAGAAGTAGAAGGTAAAATTTCAAACACACCCGTATCTATACTTATTGATTATGGATCTAGTCTAAGTTACATTGCACCAAAAATAGTTGAAAATTGTAATTTGGTTAAGGAAAAAAATGCATGGCCGGTACAATTGGCGATAGGGATAAAACAGAAGGTTACTGAGATAGTTAAAGAATACATAATGGATCTAGATAACATGGATACCTCAGTTAATTTAAATATACTCCCTTTAGGTTCCTGCAATAATTTGATAGCCATGGATTGGCTAGAATATCATAATGTCATTATAGACTACTTGCATAAAAGTTTTGATTGTATGGATGATGAGGGTAAGTATCGTATTGTGAAAGGAATTTATAGACCTATATCTAACATATAAATATCAATGATACAAATTTAAAAGTGTATTAGGAAAGGATGTCAACTTTACACAATTAAACTTACAGAAGTGAAGCTTGAAAAATAAAAAACAACATTGGACCAATTTCCTATTTAAGGAAATTTCAGAAGGTATTTCCTGATGAAATACCAGAATTACCACCTAAACAAGAATTAGATTTAACTATAGATTTAATCCCATGATAAGCACCAGTACCACGAGCTCCATATCATATGATTATTCTGGAACTGATAGAATTAATGATGCAATTACATGAATTGCTTGATAAAGGGTATATTCGACCTAGTGTATCACCAAGGGGAGAACCCATTCTATTTGTTAAAAAGAAATATGAAACTTTAAGAATTTGTATAGACTCAAGGTAGTTAAATAAGATTACCGTTAAAAACAAGTATCCTTTATCGAGAATAGATGATCTCTTCAAGCAAAAATATTTTCAAAAATTGAACTTAGGTCAAGATATCATCAAGTACGGGTTAAGCAAGAAGATGTTCATAAAAATTATTTTCGAACAAGATATGGACACAACAAATTTTTGGTGATGTCACCTGGTTTGACAAATTCCCCTACAACATTTATGAACATGATGAATAATGTTCTAAGTAAGTTCTTGGATAAATTTGTTCTGGTATTTATTTATGATATTTTAGTGTATCCGAAGAACGAGGAAGAACATGAAGTACAATTACTTAAGGTTTTGCAAACTTTGAGGGAACATAAACTATATGTGAAATTGAGTAAATGTGACTTCTATAAAAAAGAAGTACAATACTTGGGACATGTCATATCGAAAAAAAGAATAGTTGTTGATCCAACAAAAATCAAGGAAATAATGGAATGGCTTGTACCCAAGGATGTACATGACATAAGATCCTTTATGGGGTTAATAGGATATTACCGCAGATTCATAGAAAATTTCTCCAAAATAGCATCCTATAACAACTTTACAAAAGAAAATTGTTTGATTTATCTAGATCCAACAATGTCAATCTAGTTCTGCTAAATTGAAACATTTATTGACAAAAACACCAGTATTAAAAATTGCATATCCAACTAAAAATTTTGTAGTATGTACTGATGCAAGTAAAGAAGGTTTGGGGGGATTTTTAACTTAAGAAGGCCATGTTATTTGTTATGAATCCAGAAAGCTAAAAGAGCATGAAAAAAATTACGTAGTCCATGATATGGAAATAGAATCTATTATTCATGCCTCTAATATTTGGAGACACTACCTGGTAGGGAAGAAATTTTTGCTATTAACCAACAATATTGGGTTAAGATATTTATTTGATAAAAAAAAATTGAATGCTCATCAATCTAGATGGCTTGCTTTCTTGAGTGAATATGATTATGAAATTAAACACATAAAGGGAAAATAAAACATAGTAGCAGATGCACTAAGACAACAACAACATGAGTAACATTTTGTGCTAATTAGTGACTATAGATCTGAACTTAAAAATTTATTAAAGAAAGCATTAGATACTAATAAGAAGTATAAAAACTACATGGAAAAATGTAGAAATGGAACTATTAGAATGAAGTATAGTCTATATCAGATTGATACATAAGGGTTTTTACGTCGTTTAAAATATCAAATTTATGTTCCCAATCAATATAATATAAAATAGATCATTTTTAGATGAGTTGCATGATTACCCATATGCAAGACACCCTAGATATCAAAAGTTTATGACAACTTTTAAGAAATACTTTTATTGGCCTAATATAAAGAGAGAAGTCACTGAATATGTGGCTCAATGTTTTACTTGTCAACATGTTAAATCCATTCATCAACATCCAGTCGGATTGTTGCAGCATATACCCATTCTTGAATGGAAATGAGAAACTATAACTATGGATTTTATTACAAGGTTATTGAGAACAAAGAAGCAGAATGACTCCATTATGGTTGTATTGGATAAACTAAGTGAATCGACCCATTTTATACATGTAAAATCAACCTACAAATTGGTAAATATTGTGGATATATTTATGGGATTCCGAAGATAGTCATTACAGCTTGTGACGCCAAATTTACCTCAAGATTTTGGACCTCACTATTTAAGGGTATGGATACAAAGTTGAATTTTAGTACAACCTATCATCCGCAAACAAATGGAGAAACTAAGTGAGTAAATCAGGTTTTGGAGGACATGTTAAGAATGTACGTGATGAATCAACAAGGTAAATGGGCGGATTATATTCATTTGGTGACATTTGCATATAACAATAATTATCAAGCATCCCTCAAAATGAGTCCTTTTAAGGTGTTGTATGGCAGGAGATGTAAAGTACCTTTGAGTTAGGGAAATTTGGGGAATATGTTGACCTTAGGACCACATATGCTGGCACAAATGGAGGAAATGGTATTAAAGATAAAATAGAACTTAAAAGCAACGCAAGACAAGAATAATAGTTATGCAGATAAGAAGCTAACAACTAAAGAGTGCAAAGTAGGAGAGCATGTGTTCCTGAGGGATAAACCAAAGAAAATCAAGCTAAGAACAGAATTTTATGCAAAACTTGCACCCAAATATGTGGGACCTTTTTCTAGAATAGGGCGTGTAGCCTATTAGTTGGCCTTACCTCCTTACATAAGAATTCATGATGTTTTCCATATTTCTTTATTAAAAAAATATGTTGATGATCAATATCATATTATTAATTGGGATAATGTGCACGTGGAACCAGAGGGAGACATTCAGACAGAGCCAATGTGAATTCTCAATAAGAGATAAATTTATCTTCAGAAGCATACTAATGCGCAATTTAAAGTACAATGGAAACATTATTCAACAGAAGAAGCTACTTGGGAAAGAGAAGATATTATGAGACAAAATTTTCCTACTTTGTTTCAAGACTTTAATACTACTGATTAAAGAACCGAGGATGGTGCTAAGTTTTTAGGAGGGAAGGATTGTAATACCCCCTCGTTACTTTTGATGTTTTTATATTTTATTTACGTATTATGGAACAAATGAATTAAATTTTATGTACATATAATTATGGAATTAAGAGTTTTAAAAACTATAAATTTAATTAACAGAAACTTGGGTTTAAAGAAGTTATCAATTCATCAATATTGTTTACGAAGACAAGTGGCCACTACTTAGGGAGAGTTAGTTATTTTCTATAAAAGTCCTAGGAAAAGAGAAGATAGCATGAAGATGGATGATAGAAAGTAAGATACACAAAAAAAGAGAAAAGACCTGTCATAGATCACAAAGGTGAAGGTTCTATTTAATGTATCCATGAAATATCATAGAGATGGCATAGAACATCTATGGGATCTTAGGCTCTGTATCAGAACCGTTAGTGAGCATAAGAGAATGTTAGGTTCTAGAATAAATGTTACAGCTGATTTTACCACACATGGTTGACCACACTTTTATGGCCTTCCTTGTCCCTCTGTAGACTCTTTGGACCCCATGGACCATTTTTGTACCTTTGATGTTTCCAAGATCATCCCTAAAAACACTTATTATTTGATGTATGCAACTTTTAATCCCTTTCTCGTGTATATACGTGGATATTACCCTTAAACCTGCATACATCAGGATGTGTGCATAAGTCCAAATATTTTCATATTTTTCCTTTATGTGGATCTGATTCACTTGTGTCTTGGCCTTCTATATTCCTAGAGATCGATCGAATTTGACCTTCCATTACCCCATTGAAGCACTATATAAGGAACCCCTTGGATACATTGAAGGGGAGGAATTAAAGAGCAAGAAAAATATAGTCCATTATTGTCGTAGCTTGCTTATACTTAATTATGCATCCCTTTGTCCCTTGGAGCACTTTGTGTTCATCCCAAGCTTGCCTTTGTTTTTGATCTTACTATTAAGAGATGGAGGAATGAGGTTGTGGAGGCCTAGGTGGAGGACTCAATTTCTCCGGTTCATAGACGTGCCGACAAAGGTTGTCACTTATGTAATCTCTAATTTTATTAATAGAAATATATTTTCCTATCCAATGATGTGAATTTAAAAGGATATTGAATCCATCGAGAAGGCCTAACTCTATATTGTATAGCATGCTTTCCTTGTTTACTATTGTTCAGAGTGAATTGCTAATGCAAGAAGGATTGGAAGAATCTCAACGGGGATCTACTTCAACCGTCCGGAATAAGGTATGTTTCAAGATCCTTTAGTGTTACATGTTTTATTTCTCTTGCATATTAGGAAGGGATTGATTTATGCAGTTTCTCTGTCTGTTGTGGTACACCCCAAGCCATAAGAAGTTTTCTCCGTAACAGAATTAGAGACTCTGATGGGGAGGTTCCTAGTTCCTTTTCTTTGGGGGTTTTCGACATTCAATGTGCTTGTATTTCTCTGTTTTCTCTGTTTCTGTGTTGGGTCTGGGGGAATGATTTCCCAATAGTGTCTTGTAGGAGTAAATTTTGTCTCAGCTTGTCCATTTACCTTATTTTTATATCTTTTTCTTCTTGTATGTGGGTTTTTCTTTCACAGTCGCATGTACATGCGGGTTTTCCTAGAATAGTCGTGTATGTATGCAGGTTTACTGAGAACAATCATGTATGCCCTAATTTTTTGCTTTTTGGGGAATATGAAGTGTTGCTCGGTGAGTTTGGATGATTGTTGAGTCTTCTTTGATGCTTCTGGAGCTTGTATCTCCCCTCTGTTTCTGACCAGAGAATCTTTTTTATTTGATTTTGAAAATGTTCTTGTCATTTCATTTTCTATTTTTTGTTTTGAGAGTAGTGCATCAGGTCTCTTTTTCCTTAGTACTTTTCTTTGCTGCTGTCTATGAGTGGTTTCATAGTCTGAGGGTGGTAGAGTCATATTTTTTCTTTTTATCTCATTTAATTCAAAAATACAAAAACATTTTGCTTTTTACATAGTTATGGATTCTTTGCATTTTGCATTAGCATGGTACTTGCATTAGGTTTGCTTGGTGAATATTAGTCAAATTTTCATATAGGAATGATTGCATATACATTTGAAGGAAACATTTTGTACTTCACATAGTAGAATACCCTGGTTTTCATTTGACACAGTGTATTTGCATTGATTGTTAGGTGTGCATTTTACTTCTTGTTGTGTCATAACGTCATTAGTTGCATGGCCATTTACCCTTTGAGTAATAAAGCCAATTAAAATAAACGCATAATAAAATGAATTACACTCTTTTCTTTTCTAGGGTGCACCAACAAGACTAGGTTTTAGGGTCTTGGATAGTTCATTGTAAGTTAATTCTCCAAGACCACTAAATGAAACAATTAGGTGTCTGTCCAAGTGAAAGTGTGAAATCCTTTATATAATTAGTGTTTCTCATGATCCTTTTCTTAAAAGGGAGTTAAGCATGAGGAAGTGGGAGAAATTATGATTGGTATGACCCCTGATTGTGATTGATTAGCACCGTAGATATTTCTAGGATTGTATTCGTATTTGGGGGCTTTGAGGTATTGGCTAGTGCACCCATGGGGTAGTATTTTTGCTTCTAGGCTTCTGGCTTTGTCACCTTGCCCATACGGACAATCCCGCCTGTGACTGTCCTCCTAAGCATTGATTATATCAAGGTGACCTTAGTTTCCTTACCTAGGTTATCGAGGGGGTATTTGTAGAGGTTATTCTATAGGTGTCCTAGCAAAGTAGGGGTCGGACAACACAGTCTCTATATGCATTGAAGCTGAGGGCCACTATAATTGGTTACGAACCTCCACTTATTGTGTATGGGAGTCTCAAGTCTCTCCTAGGTGAGACATACCTACTTCATTCAGGAGCTCACATATCCTACCCTTGGTTTGCTTGTGATTTGGCTTTACATTTTTAGGTGTATGCTCTGTGCATGCTAGTATCCTTAGGGTTTGCGTAATTAGATCGAGTCTTTTTATTTTTTGAGTCATTGTCGATTTGGGTGCGAAAACCCATCATTCTAGTCATTTAGTAGGATGTCTTCCTTCCACGTCTCCTCCTCCTTTGGGAAAGAGAACCAGACAGCCTGGGTGGACTACTTCTCACCTTTATTCACACACCATGGGAGATCATGAGGATGAGATTATAGAGATTTATTCTCCACCTCACGAGGTTGGGGAGTAAGATCCTACTAGCACATATGATCCTTCACATGAGAAACCTTCACGATCTAGTTATGATCCCTCATTCACAGGTCATCGGTATTGGTTTCCAGGCAATGAGACTCACTATGAACCCATAAGCACTAGTTATGTTAGATATGACATACCTGATATCCCTGAGCCCGATCCGACATATCATGTCAAGTTAGAAATTGACCTTGGCACTACGCCTGGGGGCACTCCCACTCTTCTCCATGCGGAGAGTTTTGGGGGCACTCCCACTCTTCTCCATGCGGAGAGGTTTGGGGGCACTAGTCACATTGCACCTTCCATCCCAGTGGTGGAGGTGTATTCATATGATCCTCCTAGTACTAGTGTTAGTAATCCTATTCATATACCAGGACCGAGATGAGTGAACATTGGGAACACCACTTAGATTCCTTCACATTTTCCTTCGTCCTCGAACGTTGTTCCTTTGAATGTGTTTTTAATGACTCATCCTCCCCCTAATGCACGTGGGCATTCAGGATGGAATGTTGCTACTAGCCATGTTCATTCTGCGACTGCTAATGTGGTTGTATCTCAGAGCCTAGTACCTCATGTTGTGTCAGTAGGTCATGTACCTATTTCTAGATTGTCTCATGTTCCACCTCATGGAGCTCCTCGTATACCAAACTATGGACCTTCTCATGGTACATCCCATGGAACACCTTATGGAGCTTTTCATGGACCGCAGTATGGACAAAAATACCAACCCTGTGGGTACAAGTATCAACAACCTTCTTACTCTTCTAATTATGTCTTTGTAGCACCTCATAATCAAGGTACCCCACATCATAATTCTTCCATGCAGCCCTACATGGGTTAAATGGGAGGAGGTTATTATGTCCAAGGCCATGGTATTTATAGAAATCAACCTTACATGAATCCAAACTACCAGGGAGCATGGAACCGACATTTAACTTACCTGACTTGTCGAGATTGATGAACGATCGTGTGTCTCATGACCCAACATGGCTGACAGTACCTATGAAGATTCCTTTAGACATTCCCAAGTTTGAAGGTAAGGCTAGTGAATATCCCAGTGAGCATGTCACCACTTTCCACCTTTGGGGCTCTTCCAATTCCTTACATGACGATTCCATTCATTTGAGGCTATTTCAACGCACCCTAATGGGTCCTATGGAAAATGGTACCATCGACTCAGTTGTGAAACAAGTGAGCCAGTTTTCAATTAACCAGTCTATGTCAGGAAAAGCTATGGCTTCGTCTCAACCTACCCAATCAACGAATGTACTTTCCATGCAATCGTTGAACCCGAAAGGAAACCAGCAGCCTGGAAGGAATAAGAAAAAAAGAAAAAATAATTGTAAGGGTGGAAACAAGAATGAAAATGCTAATAATAATGACAAGAACACTCAAAATGTCGGGGGGGACAAGCAGTCTAAACGTAAGGTGAATTTTCCTTGGAAGTTGTGTAAGGATGACCACCTAACTCACTTGTGCCCTCATATCGAAGATGCCTCAAGGTTCATAGCATAGGGATAAGCTGTGTAAACTAATCCTTTACCCAACAATCAAAATATGAACTCGAGGACTGTTGATCCTAGTTGTGCACTGCGTGGAAATCAAAATATGCCGGATGCCAATAGTGGTCATGGTTGTATCAACATGGTGCATGCTGCTAAAGTTGTGACTCGCGTGAAATATTATGGTTCATCACAACCAGACCTTAGGAAATAACCTTCCCCACCTAAGAGCCCTCTGTGAATCGAAAATCCTACAAATAAACCTGAATCTCCACCTAACATTCCTAAGGGAGTCTTAAAGCATTCAAGGCATAATCTTAATACCTGAGTTTCCCATAACTATTCAGTTGTCGAGGATTTGGGCCAGACTCCTTTTGTGATGTCCACGTTAGAAGTGCTTCAGACTTGTTCTCCGTAAAGGAAATCCTTATTTTCTACTCTTGGGGTTAGTGATGATAACTCTTCTATGATGATCAAATTTGAAACCATGGGAGTGCAGCCTCACTTTCCTTACTACATGTCTCTTTTGATTCATGTAGAGTGTCTTAACAACACCGTCAAGTGTACTATCATTGATGAAGGCACTGCTGCTTCCGTGATGTCTTTGTTGTGTTGGAAGTGTTTGGGTTATCCCGTTGTCTCAATCCACCACTATGTTGACAGATTTTTATGGTAGATTGTTTCGTCTGCATGGGATTCTTCCTTCTCTAGAGGTCCAATTGGGAGGGAAGACCGTCGCAATCGAGGTCGAGGTGGTTGATGCACCCTTGACTACAATCTTTTACTGGGTAGGAATTGGATGTATAGTATGAAAGCCATAGCTTCTTCCCTCTTTCGAGTGATATGGTTTTTTTTTAATGGGAATATTGTTACAATTGATCAAAATTCATTTCATAATATGAGTGTCAATGCATCGTCGGGAGCTTCTATCCTGATTATCGATCATTCTCAGCTGGCAACTAGGAGTGTGGGTGTAAGTATGTATCCTTCTCTTATGGGAACCTTTAGTTGTCCTGCGCCCATTCTTATGATTGGGTATAGTTTTGGTGGGGCTTCATCCTCATCGAATTCGGTGTATTTTCACACTACCCATATGGAAGATCCTTAGATTCTTCCTTCACCGAGTACTTTGAGTGTGCCTGTTGAGATAGACATGTCGTTTCCTGCAACAATGGTGGCATATCAAGCAAATATTGATAAGGTTGCACAACCCAGTCCTTCCTCTTCGCAGATGAAGGAGGAGGACCCATATTTTCTTCCTAAATGGGGAGTAGAGTCATCTCACTCACATGATTTCCTCAATGATGTTTTTCCATCAGCTAAAGCTATTCTTGAGGCCATGTTTTGGGTTGAGCAACCTTGGGAAGAGTTGCATCATCGATCATTTTTTCTTCCTAAGCTCGATCGTATGGAGTGTGATGACTCTAGGGAGATTCTTAGCGAGAATATTGGTAGTCCCATGCTTCCATTAAGCTCTCTTGATAAGATGGTTGATGGAAAATGGCTAATTTATCACCAACAATTCCTATCAATATTTCTTGTGATCCTTGCAAGGTTGAGAATGTCTACATTGGGGTGGGTTGTTCCCCCAATGAGATCAAGGAGTATACCGAGATGTTTAAATAGTTTCATGAAATTTTCTCTTGGTCATATGACGAGATGTTGGGTATAGACCCTCATATTGTCAAACATGAGATCAAAATGTATCCGAATGCAAAACTGGTTCAACAACGTTTGCATGCAGTAAATCCTAAAAAAGCACTTGCCATTAAAGCTAACATAGAAAAACTACTGAAATTTGGTTTTATCTATACCATTCCCTTGACGGAGTGGGTTTCAAATCCCATTCCAGTGGATAAGAAGCAGGGAGCAGTTCGTATATGCACTGATTTTCGTGACTTAAATCGTGCATGTCCTAAGGATAATTTTCAAACACCATTTATTGATCACATTTTGGATGAGTGTGCGGGAAGTGAGGTATTTTCCTTTATGGATGCTTTTTTTGGATATAATCAGATTTAGATTAAGCCTGAGGATCAACATAAGATTGCATTTATTTTTCCTTGGGGTACTTTTTCATATCAGAAGATTCCCTTCAGCCTTAAAAATTTCAAAGCCACATTTAAGTGGGCCATGACCTTAATATTTCACGATCTTAAAAATATTATCGAGGTATATTTGGATGATCTTGCTGCTCACTCTCATTTGAGAGTGCGTCATCCATATCGTTTGAGATTAGTGTTCAAAATATGCCACCATTACCAAGTTTTTTTGAATCCTCACAAGTGCATATTTTGCGTGATTATTGGTCGTTTACTATGATTCATCGTATTCGAGGGTATAAGAGTCAATCCCTTAAAGGTTAAGGCAATACTTCAATTGTCTCCCCCTCTTAATATAAGAAACCTTCAATTTTTACAAGGCATGGTGAAATTCTTGCGAAGATTCGTGGTTAATTTTTCCAACTTGACTAAAGGCTTTATGTGTCCTTTACAGAAGGACACCCCTTTTTAATGGAATGAGCAAGCCTAGGATTCTTTCGATGCTCTTAAGTGATCCTTAGAAACGGCCCCCATGCTTATTCCACTAGACTATAGCCATGATTTATTGATTTATGTGGCCGCGTATATGGAGACGGTTGGTATGGTTTTGGTTCAGGAGGATGAGGATGTCCATGAGCATGTCATATATTATTTGAGCTGAAACCTACTAGATGTCAAACTTCACTATTCCCATGCGGAGAATATATCCTTGGATACCATTCATGTAGTTCAGCATTTGAGACATTACATTCTCCTTCGCCAAACCTTGGTCATAGCTCATATCAATCCATTTCAGTTCGTCCTCACTAGAAGGATGATTGGGGGAAAATATAATAAATGGATTTTCATTTTGCAAGAGTTTGATCTCGAGTTTGTTTCGGCAGAATCGAAGAAATCATTTATCTTTGTAGAGCTTATATATTATTTTCCAGTTTTGGAGGAGGAGGAAGTTCGATGAGCATATTTTCCTCATCTCAACTATGGACACTTGGTATGGGGATATTATTATATATTTGCAAAAATTGAAGGTCCCTACTCACCTTTCATGGGATGAGCAACGACGATTACATCATGTAGCTAAGAACTACCTTATAATGGATAACACTGTGTACCATTGTGGGGTAGATTCCATTTTGCATCATTGTTTAAACCACGATGAGGTTGAGGTTGTGCTAAATGACTACCATAGAGGGGCATGTGGTGGTCATTTATCTGTGATTTCTACAGCCCAAAAAATATTGAGAGTAGGCTATTTTTGGTTGTCCATATTCAAATATTGTGTTAATGCGGTCAAGAATTGCCACCCTTTCCAGGTGTTTACACATAATATGTGCTCATCCAACCTCCTTACATCCTATTGTCACCGCCAGTCCCTTCACCAAGTGGGGGCTTGATTTTATGGATTGCAACCTAGATTTGGCTAGGGGGAATCATCACATTATTGTGGTTGTCGATTACTTCACAAAATGGGCAGAGGCTATGCCCATAGTTAAATCTGATGGTGAGACAGTTGCGCATTTCATTTTCAACCAGATTATCACTTGGTTTAGAATTCCAAAAGAGCTTGTCACTAACCATGGTAGGTACTTTCAGAATGAAAAGATGGAAGAGTTGGCTTCCAAGTTAGGGTATGAGCAAGATCATTCATCTTCTTACTACCTTCAGGAGAATGGACAAGTTGAAGAAGTGAACAAATCACCTAAGTCTATTCTCCAACGAACCATTGCAAAAAGCAAGACTAATTGGCATATCATGTTATATCCTACTTTGTGGGCCTATAGAACCATGGTTAAGACTGCCACTAGTTTTTCTCCATATCAACTTGTGTATGGGGTGGAGTCAGTTTCACCAGTTAAATGCGAAATCCCTTCTCTGAAGCTAGATGTGGAGATTCTACTTGACACTTCCGCATTGGAAGATCGTTTGGTCCACTTAGAGAAGCTTGATGAGTAGCACCGAGATTCCTTAGTGGATCTAGAGGTTAACAAGCATCACATCAAGGTCCAATATGATAAGTATATTCGTTTGAAGAAGTTTAGTGAAGGTGACTTGGTCCTTTTATGGGATCAAGCTAAGGAACCCTTGGGGGCAGGGAAATTTAATCCCATGTGGCATGGTCCTTACATGGTTAAACGAGTCTTAGAGAAAGGATCCTATGAGCTGGTTGATTATGAAGGGACATCCTTGGAAAATCCTAGAAATGGGCTCTATCTCAAAAAATATTATGCATGATCTTCAGCGAAGGCTGATTGTTGTATATTATTGTACAGTTTTGCATTGCATAGTTAGGTTTTCTTATGGTGATCGAGTTTGTTGATTAGATTTCGTTTCTTATGGCAGATGTCGATGGAGTCTTTCATTCACATAGGATTCACTGATGGTGCTAGCCACCACACTCAAAACTTAGCTTCAGCTGCTTGGGTGTTATATACTCATACGGGTCAAGTATTGTCTTCAAGAAGCGTATGTTTATGTCCCTCTTCAAACAATGTTGTTGAATATAGCGCCATAATTGAGTTATTGCGTGATGCTGTTTCACATGGTGTTCATTCTCTTGAGGTACATCTTTATTTGTAGTTAGTGGTTTCACAGCTTAATGGATTGTATCGTATTAGGGATTCGACATTATTACGAAGATTCTTACGTGTTATATTGCTAGAGCGATAATTTGAGAATATAACATACATACCTGTTCCAATAATTTTTAATCAAGTTACTGACTCATATGCTAACTATGTGTTAGATTGGCATTTGTTTCATAGACCATAAACATATCACAAACGCACATTTTACACATGTAAATAAAATAAAATCGATCATCATAAAAAAAATTTCATTAACATCCAAAAAGTGATGTCATAATACATAAGTGTCATATACAAAATTGGGGCTTCCGAGCCACCAAAATATACTACACGGTCATACAAAAATAAATACACTCAGGTCTCTAAGCCTGAGGTGGAGGGGGGTTCTGATCATGATAGAGCACTATGGCTCTAGCTAGCCATCGAAATAGTCACATCCATGCTCATGGTACACCAACCACTTGGTGCTGCATGGCCTTAGGAAATTCCTCGACTTGCGCCATGGGTACCCTGTGTGTCAAACAAACAAATTTCGTGTGGATGCTTTGGAGTGTCCGCTCCACATCTGGACCCATGATATCATCTCCTCTTCCCCTCTGTCGATGACGAGGCAATCCATTTTGCTATCGTGGTCCTACATTTGCATATACATGATAGATTGTCACTATGTGTCATCGCACCAAAAACATGTCTTTTGAGTCAATATATTAAAAAACACAAAAAAATTTAATAATTCAAAACTTAAAAAGTGGGTTTGGGATTCTTTACCTATGTCACCATAAGTTGCTCCTGGTGGTAGCAGCATATCTGGGTCTCCACGGAAGTCTATCCCTGCATAGGGGTAGTTGTCTATGGCGATGATCTATCTCCTCCACCATGGAGAGAAATATGCTGGGTATGGGTTAGCCACCCTACCTCTGCTCAGTCTGCACATGACATTCACCTAGTGTCACTGGGCTGTATCCCGAACTCCATGTGGAGCAATGTCTACCCTAGGGTTTATCCTTGGCACCCGCTCAAAGAAAAATGTGCTCAGTATACTGTTGAACCCAAAGTTCTGCACCCTTCCCATCTTGGAGTCACTAAGCTATTGTTTCATGTTGCTCAACAGCGTAGTACTCTAGTCATACATTGTAGGTCGCATGCACTCTACTGCATAGAAAATCATTGGCCGTGAGGCCTGGTGGAGTGAATCCAACCCTACAATCTTACCTAGTTCCAAAAGTATGGCCTTCAGCCCCAGAATATGGATATATTTTTTCAGGATTTGACTCCCAACCTTTTCCATCTCCAAAAAACAGTACACAACTATGTACTCGTCTATGGTCAGCCTGCTTCCTGTCCAATGAGATCGCAGGTTCACCATCTCCCCTCGTCGGGACAAACCTATGATGAAATATATGTCCTCAACCTCAATGCTGAGCGACATCCCATCTATCTAAAATGTCTCAGATTCTGGATCCCAATAGTCCACCAGTAGCTGGAGTAGTCTTGGTTTGGCCCTCAGGATGCCAAGACACCAAAACTTGTACAAGCCACATGGCCATAATGCTTGTTCGGCCATGAGATCACCTTGCATAGCTTCCTCAACATCACTATGCTCTCTTTCTCTCCACTCTAGAACCATCCTACACAAAAACCAAGTTTTTTTTATTATCAAGATTTACCCTATAAAACCTTGTCCGCGGCCCTATATGCGATTGTTTTCAAAACAACCGTGTATGTACGCAACTTTTGGTGCATTTTCCACGTATGGTGATCCCTATATGCGGAA
This sequence comes from Pseudotsuga menziesii, assembly GCA_001517045.1. Taxonomy (NCBI): domain Eukaryota; kingdom Viridiplantae; phylum Streptophyta; class Pinopsida; order Pinales; family Pinaceae; genus Pseudotsuga; species Pseudotsuga menziesii. The sequence continues at coordinate 110,750 of LPNX011144742.1, read as the reverse complement.
AAAGGCCCGATTTCCATGTGGGCTAAAACACATAGGTTGGGATGGCTCAAAAAAATTGAATAACACATGAAATTTGAGAAAATTTGCATCAAACTGAAAGGGAGGAGCATGAGAATCTACCTTGATCAAACGTGGAGGGATTCAGCTAGACGATGCTCCCAGAATTTGCTTCTAAAGTTCTAAGCTCAAATGCACTATGTTGGGTAAAAAATTCAAATGGTATTTTAAATTTTTCACTATTTATAGAAAAAAATTTGAAATTGTTACCCACTTTCTATATTTTTTTACTGTTTCTACCCTTTTTTTCCATTTGAACTAATATTGATATTGTAGGAATCCATTTTGAGTGCAGTTTTGACCGTGGCTTTGACCTATTCATGCTTATTGCAGGTATTATGTCTAAACTGGAATACAGGTTAGGTTTCACATCCATTTTCATTTTGCATGACCTTATGACCATTTCATTTTAACCTTAGGTACGAATCCATTTCATCTTGTTGCAGAACCTTCTTGCTAGTTTTAGAAGTGACATGTTGTGAATGGTAGAGATTCACCATACATGGGTACCCTAGTTAGATCCCATTTTTCATTTGGTGCCCATGCTGAAATTTCTCCTTTAGGGTGTGGGAGTCCTTTGTATAGTACCCCCATGACTTTGAGCAAGAGCTTCATACTCCTCTCAAACTTTATGCTGGTCATTTCCCCAGGACTCCCTTGTGTATGTCAAGTTGTAATTGCATTATCATGATTTTTGCTTGCCTTATTGAGCCTTATGATGGCTTCCCTGACTTTGATTATCAGCCATATAACCTGATCTTGTCTTATGTCTAGCCAAGTAGAGCCTTTTTATATATCCTTTGTAGCTTGATTCCCCATTTTTTTACCAGGAGGGGACTTTCCCCCAAGTGTCGTTATCCTGCACATGTTTCCTTGCATTGAGCATAGGTATGTTCCCCTGCTTGGAACTAGTTTGTTTGCACCTTGACACTCGTATTATCCTATATTTGTAACTATAAAGCACTTTTATTCTTTTTCAAGCTTTTCAAAATATTTGAAAATTTCCAAAAAAATCAAAAACCCAAAAATCCAAATAGGAAAATATGTTATCTTTGGCAGCAGTAGAGTCGTGTCGTCTTCGAACAGAGCATTGTATATCACATCCGTGGGTTGGGTTAATAGTTTGAATTTAGGATTTGTACTTGTTTATTTGAGTTTACCTCCACCAACTAGTTAAGCTTCCAGTCCCTATGGAGCCTCTATTGATTCCTCCTATGTCACAAAGATGTCGTATTTTTGTATATCAAGTCTATGCTTCCCACATTCAGTCACCATTCACCTTTATGCTCTTATCCGAAGGAAGTTGAAACCTAAGTCGGCCATTCCTCAGTTGTCTTGAATTTGCATGTCGGCCATTCCCGGTACTATTACTGGTTTGTGCACATCTTGTTTGAGTCCTTCCACATTATACAGCATTGCTGCGTACCTCATGTTGGTTGATGGGGGATGCCTTAATGCCCTCCTTCCAGTGGACTCCATCCCATGAACTTCAGAACATTTATTCTCGGATAGGATTCTAGAGTTAATTGAGTGCCTTGAGACTTACAATAATCAATGGTAGGATCTCTCACCATCAATAGTTCTAGGAATACATCAATGTCCCCTGATTGATGGATTCTTCCAAGTGTTCTACCTTAACACATTTATTCACACTTGTTAGATTAAACTCTAGTACCTTGATTCCCATTTTCATTATCGGTGGGTGATCTCGCGTCTATTAACGGTATACATCAATGCCCAGTAATCAGACGATGGACTACTATGTTCGACCTCGACACCTCTATTCACATAGTAGGACATGTACTCATAGCAGTTTGTGTAGAAGGTTTCCATATTGGTGGCATTCCACATATGCTATCTCCTTGATCATGCCAGTGTTCATGAGATTTCAGCTCTCGTGACTTGATTCCAGTGTATGTCAGATATCTTCATCCATTATGGAGATCTTGCTCCATTGTATATATTCATATTTCATGGATATCTTGATCCTTTGTATATCTTCATCATGGAGATTCTGATCTATTATATATTGTACATGGAGATGACCACACATGTCATATTTTGCATATCATGCCTATTCATGGCCATTGTACTCTTTTGTATCCAGGACTACTATGTGTATTTGCAGTCATTTGCAAAGATTGATTATTGTACTATATTGATGGATGGCTGGTTCTTCCACCTGGTTCTTCATCACTCCACTTATAGGATGGATTTATAATGTATTTCGGCCATCATGTTACCCCTCTCACCTCACACATTCGCGGGCATCTATTACAACTGATTTTACCACTAATGGTTGATCACACTTTTATGGCCTTCCCTGTCCCTCTGCAGCCTCTTTGGACCCCATGGACCATTTTTGTACCTTTGATGTTTCCAATATCATCCCTAAAAACACCTATTATTTGTTGTACGTGAATTTTAATCCCTTTCTCATGTATATACGTGGATATTACCCTTACCCGCATACATCAAGATGTGTGCATGAGTCCAAATATTTTTGGAGTTTTGCTTGATGTGGATCTGAGTCACTTGTCTCTTGGCCTTGTATATGCCTTGAGATCACTCAGATTTGACCTTCCATCACCCCATTGAAGCACTATATAAGGAACCCCTTGGATACATTGAAGGGGAGGAATTGAAGAGCAAGAAAACTATAGTCCATTATTGTCGTAGCTTGCTTATACTTGAGTCTGCATCCCTTTGTCCCTTGGAGCAATTTGTGTTCTTCCCAAGCTTGCCTTTGTTTGTGAGCTTGCTATCGAGATATGGAGGATTGAGGTGGTGGAGGCCCAGGTGGAGGACTCAGTTTCTTTGGTTCGTAGACATGCCGACAAAGGTTGTCACTTATGTAATCTCTGATTTTATTAATAGAAATATATTTTCCTGTCCAATGATGTGCATCTAAGTGAATATTAAATACATGGATGTGTTTAATTGCTTATGCATTATTGATTATATATGCTAGAGTAGGCCTAACACTATATTATACAACATGCTTGCCTTGTTTATTGTTGTTGAGAATGAATTGCTAACGTAAGAGGGATTGGAAAAAGCTCAACGGGGATTTACTTCAATGATCTAGAATAAGGTATGTTTCAAGATCCTTTAGTGCTAGATGTTTTATTTCTCTTGCATATTGGGAAGGGATTGATTTCTGTGGTTTCTTTGTCTGTTATGGTACACCCACCACCATATAAAGTTTTCTCCGTAACACTAAATAACTCCTTCTAGATACTGGTGGCAACTTGATGCAGGAGGAGAACTGTTTTAAACCTAAGGGTTTGGGCAAGGGGATGGAACTATGCAAACTTCCACACTTCGAAGTTCCTGTGGCTCGGTGGTGTATAGCTACTAAATATTTGATTTTCAGTATATACAAATATGTTTCTTGAAAATTTAACTCTTAATTGTTATGAACATGTATGTGTATCTGATAATTAGTTATATACCATTACAATCATCAATCTGTTTTAATAGATTATATGGTTATGATTGTTGACTAGAAAATGATGATGATTTAGTGATATCTTTGTCTTAATAATTTTTTATTTATCAGGGAAAAACCTTTATATTTTTATTTGAATCGAATGAGAAGAGAAATCGTTTACTAACTCGATGGATTGAACACAAGAAACCATTTTCATTTTCTTTTAAAACCTAATAACTGAGATTATGGATAGAAATAAGTTTCATAATGAAGAAAACCTAGACTATGAATGATATTTTGTTTAGATAGTTTTTAAATAAATACATTAAGGGAATCGAGTCATAAATAAACTAAGTAAACTAGTAAAGAATTTATACAAGAGTAAAACACGAGAGTAATATGAAAGCTTGGTTAGAAGTACAGTACAAACTGTGCACATAACAAGACTTTTAAATAATTTAAACCAACAAACCCTAACCACACATTATACAATATAATGTGATAATTTCCATTTAATGTTCTTAAAACCCAGTAATTGAGTATCGAATTTTATTTACATAATATAGTTCAGAGGACAAAACCTTAAAGGAGCCGAATGATTTACAAACAATATACATTAAACAATACTTAAATACAAAATAAATCTTATTTAATTACAAACTGAGTCGAAGGGATGGTAGAAATTAAAATATCGACTATTGAACTCCTTGCAGTATCGTCCATCAGAGATTTTGACAGAGCCGAACCTGGACGCACTAATAACCTCAGAACCCTGCTTGTAAACCAAGTCATAATAAAGTCATGTCACTTTCCTTCAAATGATGGAATTAAGATAGATTCAAGAGGTTGAACAACGACTCACCATTTAGGAGGTTGCAGCTAGCCGACCCTCCACTCCAAATCTGTAAACTAGTCAACCAAACCAAAGATTAATGTATATCATAACATGTATAAAATATTCGAATGAGATAATATTTGTAATCATTATTACCTGTTGACAGTTCTTCATACTCGACGCTAGATTTGACTTTAGAGTTTACCACTTATGAATTTCAGTTTTGAAAACATTGTCCAGTGTTTGGTTCCAACTATAGGATGAAGTGATTCATGATTTATAACTTGTGCAGAGAGAAAAAAGCATACAAATATTAGAAGCACCTTATTCCTCTTACAAGAAGAGACAACCATGAAAACCGTCCACACGCTAGATTATTTTGTACACACACACATTGTACACTTATCCACACTCACTATGCATTGTTTTCCCAATGAGCACTGTAGCATCACTTCTACATATGGCCACCCTCAATCCGCGAGCAGACAAGCAGTCTTGCTTCCCTTTAGCTGCGATAAACTGGGTCAGACAATGGGAAAAGGGTATTGAAACCCAACAAAATTCAACTGATGCGGTCGAGATGTTCTCCACATTACGGAATTAAACTATATTACATTAAAAATGACAAGTTGACTCTCGAACTTTAGTTAAGTTCTTAGTATATGTAAACCTTAGTATCCTTTGCTAAGTAGGGATTGATGAATGATAAGCGCAAACCTTGGTGCCTACAGATGTGGTAAAGTGTTAGCTATAAAATCTAAGTAAGTTATTGTTTAACCTTCTGAAACTCTCCCAATTCTAGAGTGATGAGTCATTTGGCATAGAGAACTTAGCAAGCTTGCAAACTTAAAAGAAAATAACTTGCATAGCTGAAGTTTTAATTTCTGCAACCAAGGAGACTTTTTCTTCTATAACGTCTAATTGATTTTTTTTTTTAGTAATTTATTTATAAGTTCATTCTTCACAATTGGTATCAGACCGAGGTTTCAAAACTCCAACCTAATAGGACACCGCATAGTCAATTAGTATAGTATGATGGAATATATTGAGAAAAGAAAAGGAAAAAATATATAAATAAAAATAACAAAGGGATAAATATTTTTACACATAGAACTAGCGATGGAAGAACCTAAAAAAATTATGGAAGAAAAAGTAGTACCTGAAGATATGCTAGCTTTAGAAAATGCAAGCCTCTATTTAGAACTTGGAGAAAAAAGTAATGCAGATATGCAATCGGAAATGTTGGAAACAATGAGGAGTTTAGAGGAATATTTGGAGAGATTAATGGGAGATAATTTGAAACTAATGAATGCGAAATCGGATCAGGAAGAGATAAATGAACTAATCCTAAAATGTTTGATAGAAAAACCAAAACACAATGGTCAAAATTCCTGCAGTACTGGAAAGAAAAGAAAAGGAGAGGTACAAAGTTACAATAGTGAGGAAACTATAGATAACATACATGTAACCGCCCAAGATTTAAAGAAGGATAAGGATATCAAAACCAAGAAGAAAAAGGGAAAACCTGTGGAGTTGTAGGGGGAATTTAAAAATTTAATGGCCCCAATGTTCGATGGAGACTATGAGGAAGCAGTTGAAGCTTGGATACTCAATATTAAATGATATTTTCAAGTATATAGATAAGATGAAAATTTGAGGGCATGCTTAGCAATCTTTTAGCTAACTGGAAAAGCTTCCCTATGGTGGCAGGAGGCTAAAAGTGTAAATAACATGCGCGGTAAAGAGTTACGTTGGAAATTAAAAAAAAAATTATTTAAAAATATATACGTCAGAATGATACTATGATGAAAAATCCAAAGAATTTAATGATTTACGAAAGGGAATATTAACCATGGAATAGTTTGTTACCAAGTTTGTGAATTTACAACAATATGTACCTTACATAAGAGATGAGAAATCTAGGGTATATCGGTTTATTAGTTGTTTACCTCTAGCATATAATTAAAATATTGAGTTTGATATGCGTAAGACCATAGATGAAGCAATAAGAAAGGCTAAGTTGTGTCATCATTTTTTCAAACAAAGATCCGAATTGAGCAGAAATTGGAAAAATAAGAAAAATGAAAAGATGGAACAACATATGAAAGGATTCAAACCCTCTCCTTTAGGGAAAGAAACAAAAATTCATACTGATAATAATTACAGCTGACATGGATCAACTAACAGTAATGGGGTAAATGGGATGGAAACTTCTAGTGGGGAATTGAATAATAATTTCAAAAGAAATTAAGTGTTGTGGATGTAATGGACCTCACTTATACAGGAATTTCCCACACAATCCTAGTAGAAAGATGGCTCCCATAAGCATGTCATATGAATCTTCCACTGTCAATGACTTATCTAGGAACATACATAGAATTAATGTTGCTTCAGAATATCAGTAGGCGGATCATCAATCCACTATGTTGGAAGTAGAAGGTAAAATTTCAAACACACCCATATCTATAATTATTGATTATGGAGCTAGTCAAAGTTAAATTGCACGAAAAATAGTTGAAAAGTGTAAACTGGTGAAGGAAACAAAAATGCCCAAAACGGAAGGTTACTGAGATAGTTAAACACTAAAAAATGGATCTAGATAACATGTGTACATCAGTTGATTTAAATATACTACCTTTAGGTTCGTACTATATTTTGATAGGCATGATTGGCTAGAATCTCATAATGCCATTATAGACTGCTTCAATAATAGTTTTTGTTGTAAGGATGATAAGGGTAAGTATCATACCCTGAAAGGAATTTATAGACCTATATCTACCAAACAAGTATCAGTGGTACAACTTAAAAAGTGTATTATGAAAGGATGTCAACTTTATGCCATTAAAATTATAGAAGTGGAGCCTGAAAAATAAAAAACAGCATTGGACCAATTTCCTATTTTAATGGAATTTCAGGAGGCATTTCCTGATGAAATACCAGGAATACCACCTAAATGAGACTTATATTTCACTCTATATTTAATTCCAGGATCAACACCAGTACCAAGAGCTCCATATCATATGAGTATTCTAGAATTGACTGAATTAAGGATGCAATTTTGGGAATTACTTGACAAAGGGTATATTCAACCCACTGTATCACCATGGGTAGCACCCATTCTATTTGTTAAAAAGAAAGACTTATATTTTAAAATTTGTATAGAATACATATAGTTAATGAAAATTCCAATTAAAAACAAGGATCCTTTACCGAGAATAGATGATCTGTTCAATCTTATTGGTGGAGAAAAAATATTTTAAAAATTTGATCTTAGGTCAGGATATCATCAAGTACGGGTTAAGGAAGAATATGTCCATAAAAATTATTTTCGAACAAAATATGGACACTACGAATTTGTGGTGATTTCATTTGGTTTGACAAATTCCCCTGCAACATTTATGAACATGATGAATAATGTGCTAAGTAAGTTTTTGGATAAATTTTCTCTAGTATTTATTGACGATATTTTAGTATATTCAAAGAACAAGGAAGAACATTAAGAACACTTACGTAAGGCTTTGCAAAATTTGAGGAAACATCAACTATATGAGAAATTAAGTAAATGCGACTTCTATAAAAAAAGAAGTAAAATACTTGGGACATGTCATATCAGAAAAATGTATAGTTGTTTATCGAGCAAAAATCAAGGAAATAATGGAATGGTCTATACCCAAGGATGTACATGACATAAGATCCTTTATGGGTTTAACAGGATATTACCACATATTCATAGAAAATTTCTCAAGAATAGCTCATCCTATAATGACTTTATGAAAGAAAAGTGTTTGATTTAGATGGAGGAAACAATGTCAAGATAGTTTTGATAAATTGAAACAATTATTGATGACAACACCAATATTAAAAATTGTAAATCCAAATAAGGAATTTGCAATATGTACTAATGCAGGTAAAGAAGGTTTAGAAGGAGTTTTAACTCAAGAAGGCCATGCAATTTGTTATGAATCTAGAAATTTAAAAGAACATGAAAAACATTACGTAGTGCATGATATGGAAATAGCAACTATTATTCATACCCTTAAGATTTGGAGACACTACCTAGTAGGGAATTTTTTTTTGCTATTGACCAACAATATTGGTTTAAGATATTTATTCGATCAAAACACATTGAATACTTGTCAATCCAGATGGCTTGCATTCCTGAGTGAATATGATTTTTAAATTAAACACATAAAGGGAAAATAAAACATAGTAGCGGATGCACTAAGCCAACAACAACACGAGTCACATTTTGTGCTAATTAGTGACTAAAAATCTGAATTTAGAACTTTATTGAAGAAAACAACAGACACTATATAGAAGTATAAAAACTACATGTAACAATGTAGAAATGGAACTGTTGGAATGAAGGACAGTCTGTATCAGATTGATACATAAGGGTTTTTACGTTTCAAAAATCGAATTTATGTACCCAATCAATATAATATAAAATAGATCATTTTCATAGAGTTGCATGATAACCCATACGCAGGACACCCTAGATATCAAAAGTTTATAATAGCTTTACATAAATACTTTTATTGGACTAATATGAAGAGAGGAGTCGCTAAATATGTGGCTCGATGTTTTAATTTCAATAGGTTAAACCCATTCATCAACATCCAACTAAATTGTTGCATCCTATACCCATTCCTGAATGGAAAAGAGAAACTATAACTATGGATTTTATTACAAGGTTGCTGAGAACAAAGAAGAAGAGTGACTCCATTATGGTTGTAGTGGATAAACTAAGTGAAGAAACCCATTTTATACCTATAAAATTAACCTACAAAGCGGTAGATATTGCGGGTAAATTTATGAAAGAGATATTCATACTAGATGGGATTCGAAAATAGTCATTACGTCTTGTGATGCCAAATTTACCTCAATATTTTGGACCTCACTATTTAAGGGTATGGATACAAAATTGAATTTTAGTACAACCTATCATCAGCAAATAGATGGACAAAGTGAGTGAGTAAATCAAGTTTTGGAGGACATGTTAAGAATGTACGTGATGAATCAACCAGAAAAATGGGAGGATTGTATTCAATTGGTGGAATTTGCATATAACAATAATGATCAAGCATCCCTCAAATGGGTCCTTTTGAGGTGTTGTATGGTAGGATATGTTAATTACCTTTGAGTTGGGGATATTTGGAGGATGGGTTGGCCTTAGGACCAGTATGCTGGCACAAATGGAAGAAATGGTATTACAGATCAAATAGAACTTAAAAGGAGCACAAGACAAACATAAGAGCTATGTAGATAAGAAGAGGACAAATAAATAGTACAAAGTAGGACACCATGTGTTCCTGAGGTTTAAACAAAAGAAAAGCAATCTAAGAATAATACTTTATGCAAAACTTGAACCCATGTATGTGGGACCTTTTGAGATTTTGGCTAGAATAAGTCTTGTAGCTTATCGGTTGGCCTTGCCTCTTTACATAAAAATTTATGATGTTTTCCATATTTCTTTATTTAAAAAAATGTGTTGTTGATCAATCTCGTATTATTAATTGGGATAATGTATAGGTGTAACTAGACGAAGTCTTCCACACAGAGCTAATGTGCATTCTCGATAAGATAGAAACTCAGCTTCAGAAGGAGACTATTGTGCAAGTTGAAGTACAATCGAAACAATATTCATCAAAAGCAGCTACTTGGTAAAGAGAAGAGATTATGAGACAAATTTTCCTGTTTTGTTTCAAGAATTTATTAATACTAATTAAAGCACCGAGGATGGTGATAAGTTTTTAGGAGTGGAGGATTGTGATACCCCCTCATTACTTTTGATGTTTTTATTTTTTATTTACGTATTATGGAACAAATGAATTAAATTTTTTCTAAATATAATTTTGGAATTAATATTTTTGACAGCTATACATTTAATTGACATAAACATGGGTTTAAATAATTTATCAATTCCTCAGTAGTGTTTATAAAGGAAACTGGCTAATACTAAGGGGAAGTTAGTTATTTGCTATAAAATTAATAGGAAAAGAGAAGAGGGAATGAAAATGGATGATAGAAAGTAAGAGAATAAAAAAAAGAGAAAATAGTTGTCAAATATCATAGAGTTGAAGGATCTATCGAATGTATCCATGAAATAGAGAAGAGATTCTAGAGAACATATGTGGGATGTTAGGATCTGTACCAGAACCGTCAGTGAACATAAGAGAAGGCCAGGTTCTGGAGTAAATAGATACTGGTGGAAACTTGAAGCTACAGGAGAACTGTTTTAAACATAAAGGTCAAGGAAAGGGGGTGGAACTATGCAAGCTTGCACACTTTGAAGTTCTTGTGGCTGGGTGGTATATAGCTGCTAAAGCTTTTATTTTAGGGGTATACATATATGTTTATTTTCTATGTAAATTATTTTCATAAGGAAGTACCATGTCTGAGCCATCCTTCAAATGGAATACAAACCAAGGAAACTCAATATTTGTAACATTCACACGAGGAGAATTGTAAAATAATTCATAGCCTTCTGCATAAACTATTATATATTGAATCTAAGAAGCAAACTCAGCTGCAATATGCTTATATATTGTTTCAGGAAAGAAATTGTAAGAAGTGCCCAAATCTATTATGGTTCCTCCATTGCCTTCACCATCAAATGTCCATAAATTAGAGGACACCCTCAACTATTTTCCAATAGTACTTAGTCCTTTGAGTCCAATGTAATAGTACTCGTTGTATGCATCAGAATATGCTCCTGAATTATTTAGAAGGCAACTGTAAGGAAAAGGGATTTCCTTGCTTTAGACCTCCATGTTGTCGAGTGCTATCATACTGCTATTGCTTATATCATCAAGGAAATAAGTGAATATATTGCCAAGAATAGGACTAATCTGGGAAGGAATAGACAGACCTCCTCTACCAAACAAAATATTCAGATGAGAGAAGGATGATATAGATGAAAAGAATGTGTTAATATCAACACTTACTGGCACTATCTTGCACGGAAGCAATGATTGGATTGTGGATAGTGGAGATTCTAAAAACATGATAGGATAAAAGGGATCATTCATTAATATGTCTAAACATTAGTCACCACACAAGTTGAAACTTGGGAATGATTATCAATACCCCATAAAAGGGAGTGGAAAAGCTTCATACAAGCTTGACTTCGGGAAATCCTTAAAGATGAAGGATGTGCTATATGTTCTAGGATTGAAGAAGAATACTCTCTCCATCTATACACTAGATGCAAAGGGACTTCAAATAGAATTTTTCAATGGCCAAGTTCTGATGTGGACTAGAGGAAATACAATAGAGGATGCAACAATGATTAGAGAAGAAGACATAGGAATGTACATGCTAAAGGGACAAGCTGAACAAGCATTTTTTCATGAGTCAATTGAATCAAGTGAACTATGGAAAAAAAGGCTTGCACATGTCCACTATAGAGCACTACCGATGGAAATAAAATAATTCTCAGGATTTCCATAGATCCATGCAAAGCTTAAAGGAATTTGCAAAGAATGTTCACAAGGAACGAATGCGAAGAAGACATTTCCCAATAGTGAGAGTAAGGCCAAAGCAATAATGGAGATAATACACTCAAATGTATTTGAGCCCAAGTATTATAGCTCATTAAGTGGGTGTAACGTCCCCAACCCTTCGACCGACGAAGAGGACACTACCATAATACTGTCTACCTGGGAAACTAGCCCCATGAACATACACATGATAAAAATCAAAATACTTTGAACTAAAACATGCATACATTATTACCATACATCAGAAGCAAAACCATACATTCAAGCATTTAGCATGTTCATTGTAATTCATTATCAAATGTGATTGCATGGATTTAAACACAAGAATACTTATCTTATGAAGAAGCTCATTCGCAACCGGCTATGTCGCTACAACGTTCCACCCAACCATAGGCCAGTGTGCTCCTTAATCTCTCAGCCACACTACCACCCCTGATTTGGGCATGATTCCCCAAGGAATAAGGAAACTAAGTAGGCTCACACATAGCCAAAGATATGTCAAAATTCAATCAATCCAATATGGTTGGGTTTATCAGACCGAGAGTACACAACAACACATAGCAAAGCCAACAAGTTGAGTTTATCAGGTTATCAAAAGATGGAAGCATTGTCTGCTAAGCTAGTGGTCTCATTGAAGAGCTAAGGATGCCTACAACAGAACTAGCTTGACTCCTACGACATCCACACACACCCAACATAAGGAATCATTCCCTTCTCTGTTGTACAGTCCCTCAGGACATGAATTCCCTTCTAGTTCTATTCAGGGGGTGTAGAGAAGAGAGCCAACCCTCTCGATCTGTCTATGAGGCTCCTGCAAAACACTAGGTTTTTCAAGAAGACTCCTTTCCACTCCTACACAGTCCAAAGACCAATGGAATACACAACAATATACACAATTTCTGGGTTTAGGAAATTATTTTGGCCACAGAATTAATTGCCAAGGAGGGTAAGAGAAACCCACTAACAACAAATAGTATCCCAGGGACGTTTTGGCCCTAAAGTGGCAAAAAATGAATTCATCCACAAAACTCAAGAGGATGTGGTTTCTCCTGCAAATCGCTGGGCAACCCAAAAATAATTTTCAGCTTGGTAAACATTGGGGAAATGCAACAGAAATCATTTGGGAAGAACCCAACCTCAAGAACATCACAAAAATGAAATTCTCAGACTCCAGAAAATCAAGAACGACTGTCCAAGTGAGGAAGAAATACACATCACATCCAAAATCGTGGATTTCACACTCAGGAAACTTCCATCCATTAGAGAGAGATCCCAACATGGATTTCTGATGATGGGGAAAACGTCCAAGGCCCAAATTCATGAAGAAAACATACAGCAACCCAAATCATGGAGGTCAAAAATAGCTCCCAAGCTTTCCCTGCATGAGCAAATGAAGAATGTGGGAGTATGGCAGAATGGCATACGTTTTTGGGCATTTTCCTTGCCAAGGAATTTAGAACACGTTTTTAAAAAATGGTTCCTCTTCCCAATTCAAATTTCTAGCCTTACTCTTCCCACTCCATGCAATAACTAACTCAACCACATTCTGGCAGAATTTAATGATTGGGGAAAAAGATAAAAAGGGTAATTGAGGGTTTGATGGGTTCTCCCTTTGACATTTGGCTTTTCCCCATTGGCCCAAAGGTTTAAATAATTTCCCTCCATATTCCTTAGGAAAATCATGCCCTTTTCATTATGGTTGCATTGACTTTGATGGTTGTGGGTATTTTTAATTAAAATGCATATTTACATGATGCGAAAATTATAATGTGTTGGCTTAGCATGAATATACCATCGACAACGATTTTAATCGCCGAAACATAAAATGTTAAATCCATGGTGGGTATTTTTCCTTTAGCTCCAAATCATGATTAATTACAATATGTACATCATATACATTTTAATGCAAACATGGTCAAAACCAGGGTGTTACAATGGGTATGTGTAATATGTTTCCTTTATAGATGATTTCTCACGTAAAACTTGGATATATTTATTGAAAGTGAAAAGTGAAGTTTTTAGTAAGTTCAAGGAATATAAAGCCTTGGTCAAGAGCTAGACTGATAGGAAGATCAATATTCTATGGTCAGATAATGGCCGAGAATTCACATTGAAAGAATTCAAGGAACTATGCAAAGAGTCTAGGATTAAGAGGGAGTTGCGAACTCCATACAATCCTCAATGGAATGGGTTTATGGAATGAAAGAACCAAACCATTATGGAAAAAGAAAGAGAAAGGTTGCATGAACAAAATATTCCTATGCACGTTTGGGCGGAGGAAGCAAGAACAATTGTGTATGTACAGAAACGTGCTCCTAATCGAGTACTTGACAACAAGAATCCTAAATAGGAATTCTTAGAATATAAACTAGAAGTCATCCATCTGAGAATATTTGGTTTCCTAGTGTATATACATATCCAAAAGGAGAAAAGGACCAAACTCAAACCTTTTGGGAGGAAGGGTATATTTGTAGGATATAGCGATACATCAAATTCCTACCGAATACACTTCCCAAGATTCAAGAATATCAACATCAGTAGAGATTTAACCTTTGATGAAGACTCGTCATACTTCAGATTCAAGAGGACACCTATCCAGGAAGTCCAAGAGCTTGAAGAGACAAGAGATTGAGATATGGAAATTGGAGAAGCAATTCCAGAATATTAGGAAGGTCATGACATGAGGGAACCATAAGAACTAGTAGAGACAATCCTTGACAAGGACTCCCACAAGGAAAAACCAACATGGGCATAGGACCTCATACAAGAAGCTGAAATGTATGGAACTCTAGAAGGAATACATAGAATGAGAAGGAGGGAAAATCCATACAATAGATATGTGGCCCTACTATGTGACATCATTGACAAAGAACCTTCCACCTATGAACAAGATACATAAAAGAAATAATGGAAGGATGCTATGATAGAGGAATATCAGAAGGTCATGAATAATTATGTCTAGAAGATAGTTCTGAGATTGGAGAAGAATTATGTCATGAATTCAAAGTTGATCTAAAAGATCAAGCATGTTGCATATGGAAGCATCAAGAAATACAATTCAAGGTTCATAGTAGGAGGATTCTCACATAAAGAAGGCATTGAATACGAAGAGACATTTTCGCCAGTAAAAAGGTACACTTCCATAAGGAACATACTTGCATTGGAAACAATTATTAAATGGAAAATATACCAGATGGATGTCAAGATAGATTTCTTAAATGGTGTAGTCAAGTAGGAAGTGTACGTGGAAAAACAACTGAGATTTGAGACACATGGTAGGAATACCCATGTGTGCAAATTGAATAATGACTTGTATGGATTGAAACAAGAACTGATGTCATGGTATAATAGGATGGATATCTTCCTGATGAGATCTGGATTTACAAGGAGTAAAATGGATTCCAGCCTCTACTTCAAGGTGGAAGACAGAAGACCAGTGATACTCCTTATATATGTCGATGACTTGTTTCTAATAGGTGATGAGGAACTCATTAAATATGAAAGGAGGAGACTTGTTATAGAGTTCGAGATGAAATACCTATGTATGATGCACTACTTCTTAGGCATGGAGGTGTGGAAGAGTGCAAATGGGATTTTTATTGGTCAAGGAAAGTATGCAGTGGTGATTTTGAAGATATTCAAAATGTTGGATTGCAAGGAAATAGCCACACATATGGCATCTAAATTGAAGATTCTAAGTGATTCTTCATCTGAGTCGGTTGATGCCATAATGTATAATCAAATGATTGGCTCATCAATGTATCTGACGATTAAAAAACTAGACATATGCTTTGTGGTGAACACCTAAGAAAGTTCCTAATAGATCCAAGACATGTTCACCTAATAGTTGCAAAGAATGTTCGGAGGTACCTAAAAGGTACAGTGGATTATGGGGTCAAATATAATGCGAATCAGAAGATTAACCTACATGGTTATGTTGATTTGGATTGGACAGGTAGCACCACTAACAGGAAGAGAACCTCAGTTTGTTGCTTCAGTTTGGTATCTTGCATGATATCCTAGTTCAGCAGGAAGCGATCATGTGTGGAACTTAGTACAACCTAGGCATAGTATGTTTCTACTTCCTCGACTAGTTGCGAGGCAGTGGGGATGCGAAAGTTACTCTTTGAATTGTTTGATCTCCAGTTGGATGTGAATTTTCTCTTCTGTGAGAATTATACATGTGTGAAGCTATCGAAAAACCCATTGTTCCATGACAAGTCAAAGCACATCGATATCAAGTTCCACTATATCAGGGATATGGTGTAGAGAGGATCAATGAATCTCCAGTACATGGAAATAGAGGATAAGATAGCCAATGTTTTGACCAAGTCTCCATCGAGAGTGAAGTTAGAGTACTTTAGATAAAGACTTGGTGTGATCCAGATCAAGACCCCTTGAAAGAGCGAGTGATGTGCTCTAGCATAGCTAGAGAGACAGGTTGTCTGAGTGTAACATCTTGGCAAAGTTCATAGGTTGCTCAGACATATTCAGTCTTATAGGTTATCCTTTTTCAAGTCCTAGCAAAGATCATAGGTTATCCTTGTATGTAATCAGTCTTGATATGATTCTATGCTAGAAATCATTTGATGCACAATATATCACATGGGAAATGAGATAGCCTATTCGAGTGGGAAAAACCCTAGTGAATCAGGATGCTCGAACATAATCAGTCATGTAGGTTGTCCTTGGATGTAATTAGTCCTGACGAAGCTTGTGGGTTATCATTGGATGTTATTAGTCCTGAGATAGGTTATTTGAGTGTAAATATGAACCATGGTGTGGTATGTAGGTTACTCAAATGTAATAAGTCTTGTGGGTTATCTGAGTGTAAAAAGATCCCTGTCGTGGTATGTAGGTTACTTGGATGTAGAACGCCCCAAAGGATGTCTGAATGTAAAAAATCATAGGCTTAGGTTGTTCAGATGTAATAAGTCCTTGAAGTTGACCTGGAATGTAAAAGGACTTGATGTAGCAAGTTGTTTGGTCATAATCAGTCCTTACATATTGTTGGAGACATTTACCACCATACACACTCATTTTAGTCAATTTGTCCTAGTTAAACCACTATCCTAAGTTTTATTAACTCAGTTAACATGAGAGGAGCACTAGATGACAGCAGCAAGATCACACCCACACCTACCTTCAGTCAAGGAGGCTAATTTAGCCTTCTCCTACATTCGGGGAGGCTAACTGGAGCACTCTAGGGGTGATCTAAGTGTCATTAATGCCCCATATTGCTAACTGATGGTTACAATCAGTTAACCAGATAAGTTAAGGCGCCTTCCTTCATTAAATTGATTATTTATTGATTATTTAATGAACTAGAGTCAACAGGGGCACCTCCAGCCACTTCTGATGGTCAGGTACACTTCAGTTAACCTCTTCGGGGTTCATTGGAGTCATTGATGCACTACCACTTATTGGTTAGCTTGCAGTGACATGTGTCTGAGCTAATTTCAGTTAGAATCAGTCATTTATTGCACTCCAACTTCAGTTAGGGATCAGTTGAGTCAATTAGGGTTTTGATCAGTGGTTAACTTGAGTGTTGACTGTGGCTTACATTCATTTAAGCTAGACTCGCTCATTTAATTTGAATGACCTCCTTGGGAATTTGAATTGCTTTGTCATTCATCCTTGCAGCATGATCATTGTATTGTATTACTCATTCTTTATTGATTATACAGAGCGGCTACTCATTTGGTATCACTATTACACCATTTTCATGCCTTGTTGTTATTAATCTCTTATGATATTGTGTTTTAGTCCCTAGATTACTGTGACATATTAATATTGTATCAGAGCACACGGCGAGACAAAACTTAGATCTCTCAAAAACAAGGTTTTTGATAGATCTTGCATGAAAATTGAGCAATAGCTCAAAAATCCAGCACTGCACCAGAAGCCAAGGCTTACCACTTAATACCCCAAGTAAGGAACTTGTTGATCAAGCTTGCTTGATTGACTATGCTAGGTGTGATGAAAGCCTAAAATGTGTAGGCTGAATGACCTTACATTTCCCATTTTATTGTGATTTTCAGGTTTTTAATAGGTGAAAGCATTCACTCCAGTAGATTCAGATGGCTTCTTCCGTAGATATTTTGACTCCGTTCAATTTCCACTCATGGGAAGGAGATATGGAGATCCAACTACATGCCAGAAGACTCTATAGGGTCACTATGGACACTGAAGAAGAGCCTAATTCTGTGACAGACAAAGCTAGACTCTTGAACAAGAAGGATGAAGCATTCAGATTCTTGTGCCTTTCTGTTTCCTGGGATCTTCTATTCCATCTTTCAGGATTGAAGACTCCAAAAGAAATTTGGGACAAATTGGAAAACCTATATGGAAAGCAGGATGATTTGAGAGTTTACCAGCTCAAAAATGGATTGATGTCTCTCCATCCTTCCAATTTCGATACCTTGAATGACTTTTTCACAAAGTTCAAGCACATTGTCTTACTATTGAAGCAATGCAAACTAGAGAAGGAGGATGATCATCTCATCCTCGCCATACTCTCCAAACTTGGAGCTGATTATTCAGTTTTTGTCTCTACATTCCGTGTGGGGAATATCACAACCCCTAGATGGAAGATGCCTATGCTCAATGCCTTCATTGAGTCCCTAACAAGTGAACATGATAAGCTTATCTAGATGGGGATCATCAGATCCTCCTGTGATCAAGCCCTCCATGTCTTGGGGCCCAAATATTTGAAGGGTAAAAGGAAAGCAGTAGAAGAACCCAGAAACTAAATTTGAAGCTCCTTGTTAGAATAATCAACCCATAGTATTTACCCACTTAGACATTAATTCATTTATTTTTGTCTTATTTGACTAGTCCATGAGTCCCACCATGTGCAAGTTGCTAATTGCCTATCCATAGAGGTCAAAATTGCCATATTTGACTCATGTAGCGCTTGGGAAAGCCTTAGGAATCAAATCTGCTTTATTCCTGGCCTCCTAGGTGCCTATCTGCTTTTTCTGCTTTATTGCCTACTTTTTCAGTGTTTTAAGGCACATAGGAAAGCAAGACTAGGTGAGGTGAATCAGTTGGTTGCCCTCTTCATCCTCCACTCTTTCCTCCATGCAAAAGAATGTATGATCTGCCATTCCACCACTCATTAGCTTGCCCATGCCCCCTTGCCAATTCGTGAGCCTCATGACAGATTTGGGGTCAGCTTTTTACACCTATGGGGGATTTGCCTATTTTGGGTAAGCCTGCTTTATGCTAGTTTTGGATGCCTCCTTATGCATTCAACCTATTGATGTATTCTATATATTCAGCAACCTATGTTATTACAGGGTTGGCTATTGTACACTGAGTTAATATAATTTTGTGTTACAGCTCCATATTCAGTCTCCATTGTTGACAATTTTGCATGATCAATTGTAATTTGTTGTGAGTGAAATTAATCTATTGCTGGTCAGAATTTATACATGGTATCAGAGCCATTGTAGGTTGTTACTCTCCTCCAAAAATTGTTTTGCAGGTTCGACATCAAGACTGGGAGCCTTCTACCGACAGCCGAGACATATTTTCTGAAGCTATGGATTTACAGAAAACTATCTTGACTCCCTTCAACTATTTTGAATGGAAAGCAGAGATGGAGATCTTGTTGAGAGCGAAAGGCCTCTACAGGGTGACTATGGCTATAGAAACAGATCCCAATGCAGCTGCAAAGAAGATCAAATGGCACAATCGGAGAGATGAGGCCTATGGCCTCCTATGTCTCAGTATTTCCCAAGACCTCCTTTTCCATCTCGATGGATTAAATTCACCGGATCAAGTATGGGAGAATCTTTCTGATATTTTTGGAAAGACAGATGAGATGAGGGGACATCAGATCGAAAATGAGCTGATTTCTCTGAGTCCCAGTAGCTTTGAATCCCTGCAGCTATATTTCTCCAAGTTCAAAGCACTAGTTTTGCAGCTGAAGCAGTGTGGTATCGAAAAGAAATATGATCAGCTCGTGTTGGACATCCTCTCGAAGCTAGGACCTGATTACTCAGTCTTTGTTTCAACCTTCTATGCCAAAAAACTCACAGCTCGAACCTGGAAGATGCCTAGCCTCGTAGATTTCATGGAATCTCTCACACAAGAACAAGACAAGCTAGTGATGATGGGCACCATCAAACCTTCCAAATATCAAGCTTTGATTGCTGGAGATTCGAAGGTGGATAAAAGCAAAAAGAAAGCTAAAAAGCCACCTGAAGAAAGGAGAGACAAGAAGCAGTCTCCAGAGGATCAACAAGGTCCCAAGAAAAATACCTAGAAGAAGAAAAACAAAGGTGATATGAACAAGTGCTCATACTGTTCGAAGGGCAATCACACTGAAAGATCTTGTATGAAAAAGCAGATAGACATGCTAACTCAACTGTTGGAGAAGAATGGCATCTCCCTTCCAGAAGGCTCAAAGAAGAGAGAAGGAGGATCAAGTTCGGATGACAGAGAGAGAGTTCATGCTCTAGTTGCTGGCACATCAAGCTCACCCAGTTTTATCATAGATTCTGGAGCTTCAAGACACATGGTTTCGACTAAGGAGGCCTTCTCCTCACTGGATATGTCGAAAGGACCATCTATTGTACTGGGAGATGACTCTCTCACTGAAAGTATGGTTAAAGGAAGAATAGATCTTGATCATGGGCAGTTCAACAATGTGCTGTATGTTCCTGGTCTCGCCTCCAACCTTCTATCAGTGTATCAGATAACTCACACTGGTTCTCCTAAGAAAGTCATATTCTCCCCTGATGATGTTGAGATCACAGAAATCTCAACTGGTAGAGTTATTGCTAAAGGAGTAGCGAATCATGCTCAAAAGGTATACATGTTTTCACACTTCCTACCTTACTCAAACCACTCTACTCTTCTTATCCATGCTAATGAATCTAGCAAGATATGGCATGAAATATTTGGCCATCTAAACTACAAGTATATGTTTGATCTG
>LPNX011144742.1:75862-88279 GCA_001517045.1 Pseudotsuga menziesii | reverse complement strand
TGTCTTATTTGCCTAGTCCATGAGTCCCACCATGTGCAAGTTGCTAATTGCCTATCCATAGAGGTCAAAATTGCCATCTTTGACTCATGTAGCACTTGGGAAGCCTTAGGAATCAAATCTACTTTATTCCTGGCCTCCTAGGTGCCTATCTTCTTTTTCTGCTTTACTGCCTGCTTTTTCAGTGTTTTAAGGCACATAGGAAAGCAAGACTAGGTGAGGTGAATCAGTTTGTTGCCCTCTTCATCCTCCACTCTTTCCTCCATGCAAAAGAATGTATGAGCTTCCATTCCACCCCTCATTAGCTTTCCCATGTGCCCTTTCTAGTTCGTGAGCCTCATGACAGATTTGGGGTCAGCTTTTTACACCTATGGGGGATTTGCCTATTTTGGGTAAGCCTGCTTTATGCTAGTTTTGGATGCCTCCTTATGCATTCAACCTATTGATGTATTCTATATATTCAGCAACCTATGTTATTACAGGGTTAGCTATTGTACACTGATTTAATATATTTTTGTGTTACAACTCCATATTCAGTCTCCATTGTTGACAATTTTGCATGATCAATTGTAATTTGTTGTGAGTGAAATTAATCTATTGCTGGTCAGAATTTCTACACTCCTAAGCCTAAAGTTGAAAACAAGCAGCATAATGAATCTTCTGGCTCAAAGAAGAACAAAGGAAAAGGGCATCATGGAAAGGAAAAATTCAATTGTTCATACTGCAGGAAGGGATTCCACCCTAAACATGCCTGCATGAAGAATAAGCTTGATGAAGCTGCCTCTCTCCTTGAGATAAATCACATCAATCTTGCAGAAATCTTTCAGAGGAGAGATCATCAAGATCGGGAACCACATCATGAAAGAGGTCATGCCCTCATGGCAAGCACTTCGAAGTCCAAAGCACTCTTGATTGATTCTACAGCTTCAAACCACATGATGGCTGAAAGACATTCCTTCTCATATTTGGATACTGGAAAATCCATCCCCATCCACATGGGATATGACTCCAGCATCATTTCAAAAGGATAAAGGTACGGTTGATCTTCAAAATGGCTATTTTTCAAATGTTTTGTATGTACCGTCTCTAGCATCAAATCTCCTTAGTGTCTATCAAATGACACATACAGGAGTTCCTAAGAGAGTATATTTCATCCTGAATGATGTTGAGATAAAAGAACTTGCATCCGGGAAACTTGTTCCTAAAGGCCTTGCAAACCATCATGCAAAAGCCTATGATTTTTCCCACTTTGTGGTGGATCCGAAGCCCATCGCACTGCTAAATCATGGAAATCAAGTTAGTAGGCTATGGCATGAGAGGTTTGGCCATATCAATTTCAAATATTTGTAGTAATTATAGAAAAAATCCATGGTTGAAGGCCTCCCAGTCATCAAGGCAACCGCTGGAATTTGCAAGGGCTGTGTGGTTGGAAAACACCCTGAGCACAAGTTCAATTGGGGGAAGGCAAACCGAGATACATGCATCTTGGGGCTGATACATTCTGATATCAATGGTACAATTCCTGTCACATCCATGAATGGATCAAAGTATCTTCTGACTTTTATTGATTATTTTTCAAGGTACACATGGGTCTTCTTTCTCAAAAAGAAATCTGAAGTATGTGAAAAATTCACTGAACTAAAGGCCTTGATCGAGAATGCCTCTGGGGTTAAGATCAAGATATTGATATATGATCATGGTGGGGAGTATGTTAGTAATTATTTTTTTCACATATTCTCCCAAAGTGGTATTCAGGTCCAACATTCAATTCCCTACACTCCCTAGCAGAACGGTGTAGTGGAAAGGAAGAATCGGTCTCTCAAGGAGATGACCACCTGTATGTTGGAATCAAAGAAGTTGGCTGAAAATTTGCAGGATGAAGCCATGCATGCTACAGCATACATTCAGAACATATTTCCACACTCATCCATGAAAGGAAAGACCCCTTTCGAAGCATACTTCGGACACAAGCCGGATGTGTCGAACCTACGGATGTTTGGGTCCACTACATGGGCCCCAATTCCACTTGATAAAAGAAGGGATTTGCAACCGCAAAGAATAGAATGTCTATTTATTGGGTATCCTAATCAATCAAAATATTTCAAGCTACTAGATATAAAAAAAAATAGATCATCATCGAAAGGAGTTTCAAGTTCGATGAGCCTCTTCAGGAAGTGGAACTAGTGAAGGAGAAAATTGTTGAATTTTGTTCCTATTCTACTGAATATTTGGATGATGAAATTGGGAGTGATGACCCTGATTTGGATCCTATGATTTCTGATATCAGTGTAAAGCACATCATATGCTTAATATTAACCAGAAGTACAAAATCATCTTCCGACATGGGCCCGACAAACACTCTCCTGCGTAGGAGATAACATTGGAAATCCAGATGATCTAAGCAGAACCCGGTCTGATTTCCAAAGAGAGGGTATTGCGCTCTCTTGTCCTGATATTTTTCTGTCCAAAAATTCTTATTTGATGATTATTTCAGACCCAAAATCCTACTACCATGCTCGGAAGGATCCGAGATGGCAAGTTTCCATGGATGAAGAGATGAATTCTCTTCAGAAAAACACTACTTGGGAGCTAGTTTCTCTTCCTCCGGGAAGGAAATTGGTTCAATGCAAGTGGGTTTTTCAGACCAAGGTTGCAGCTGATGGAAGCACCTAAAAATATAAGGCAAGGATAGTGTGTACTACCATGATACTTTTGCATCTATTGTAGAAATGGACTCCATCCTCCTATTTTTGGTAACTTCAGCATCTAAGCACTGGGAAGTGTGTTATAGTGGATTTCACCACACTAGGTGAATCACACATTGTATGGCCTTCCCCTGTCCTGCTGCAGACTCATTAGCCCCTATGGACTACTTTTTGTCTTTTGATGTGTCCTTGATCATCCCTAAAAACATAAGAAAAGTGATATACGCGGCTTTTACCCCGACAACCGCGTACATACGCGGATATTACCCCTATAGTCACGTACACCAGGATGTGTACATAATCCAAATCCTTTTGGAGTTTTCCTTGACTTGGATCCGACTCATATGACTCCTGGCCTTCCATATGCCTTGAGATTGCACGGATTTGACCTTTCAGTATCCATTTGAAAAGCTATATAAGGAACTCCTTGAGACATTGAAAGCATAAGAGAGAATTGAGAGTAACGAAACTATAGTCCATTGTTGCCAGAACTTATGCTTGAGTCTGCATCCCTTTGTCCCTTGGAGCACTGTTGTGTTCTTCCCAAGCTTGCCTTTTGCTAGTGAGCTTGCTATCTAAGTGATGGAGGATTGAGGTGGTGGAGGCCCAAGTGGGGGATTCAGTTTCTCCGGTTCGCAGACGTGCCGTCAGAGGTTGTCACTTGTAATCTCTGATTCATATTAATAGAAATATCTTTTCCTGTCCAGTAATGTGTATTTGAATGAATATTGTATCCATTGGAATATGTCAAATGCTTTTACATTATTGATTATATATGCTAGAATAGATCTAACACCATGATATATAGTATTCTTGTATTGTTTACTTATTGTTGAGGAAGTATTATATCAATTCAAGCTGAAGATGGGAAAGCTCAACGGGGATCTACTTCAACCGTCCGGAAGAAGGTACGAGGTTCGATCCTTTAGTGTTAGACATTTTATTTCTATTGCATATTGGGAAAGATTGATTTCTGGAGTCTAGCTGTCTGTTGTGGTACCCCAAGCCATAGGAATTTCTCTCCGAAACAGAATTGGCGACTCCGCTGGGGATGTTCCTTGTTTTTCTTTGGGGTTGGGGGCACAATGGGCTTGATATTATTGATTTTCTCTCTGTTTCTCTCTGTTTCTGTGTCGCATGTTATAGTATGTTTTTCCATTGACACTCCCCTTTATTGGTTTGGCCTTGACCTACTTTTTACCACTGCCTTCTCTGTATACGCGGGTTTTTGGCTGAAAGTCGCGTACATACGCGGATTTTTGGCCATAAGTAGCATACATACATAGATGTTCTTTATACAGTCGCGTACATCCTCCCTTTTGGTGAGTTTTATGTTGGGGGGAGTTGCTGGGTGGGTTGTGAGTGTGGTTGGGTCTTCCTTGGGTCTGATGTTGTCTGTTGGATGCTTCTTTTGTGACCAGAGACCGCTTTTTCATTGATTTTTCTTTGAAAGTAGTTTTAGTCATTCTTCCTTTTTGTTTTGCCATTAGTGCATTACTCTTTTTGTCTTGGTTTCTTGCTGGGATTGTCTTTTATACTTGCTGCTGAGGCTGAGAGTTTTAGATGACTTTTATTGCATTTTTCATTCTTTTATATTGAAAAATACAAAGTAGTTGCACTCTTAGTTGCATATTAGACATGGATTTGAGGAGGTACTTGCATTGGATTGCTTGGATGAGAGTTGTTTTTAGGCTTTCATATAGGAAGGATTGCATTGACATTCGGAAAGGAATATATATTTATGCATCTCATGTAGTGGCATACCCTATTTTTCATTTGACAAAGATTGCACTTAGCATTGTTTGTTATGGTGTGCATATTTATTTCACTGCTGAGTCATAATTTCATTAGTTGCACGGCCATTTCCCTTTGAGTAATTACAACCAATTAAAATCAACGCTAAATTAAAATGAATTACACTATTTTATTTTCTAGGGTGCACCAACAAGCTTAGGTTTTAGGATCTTGGAATAGTTCATTGTAAGTTAATTCTCCAAGATCACTAAACGACAACAACTAGGTGTTTGTCCAGGGAGTGTGTGAAATCCTTGATATAACCATCATTCTCAGGATCCTCCTCTCAAAAGGGAGTTAAGCACGAGGCAGTGTGACCGATTATTGATTGGGATGACCCCTAGTCATAAATGAGTAGCACCAGTGATATTGCCAGGATTGTATTCGTATCTGGGGGATCTTTCGAGAGTTTCGGGCTTTGCTACCCTTCCCATACGGTCAATCTCGCCTGCGACTATCCGCCTGAGATTTAATTATATTGAGGTGACCTTAGTGACCTTACCTAGGATATCGAGGGGGTACTTGTAGAGGTTATTCTTCATGTGTCCCGGCCAGGTAGAGGTCCGACAGCACAGTCGCTTTACGCGTTGAAGCTGAGGGCCACTATAAGTGGTTACGTACCTCCACTTATAGTGTATGGGAGTTTCGAGCCTCTCCCAGGAGAGACATACCTGCTGCATTCGGGAGCTCACATATCCTCCCCTTGGTTTGCTTGTATTTTGGCTGTAGATTTTCTAAGGAGTGTGCTCTTTGTGCGCTAGTTGGCCTTTGGGATCGTGGTTACTTGAGTATGTTTATGCTCTCTTGAGTTCGTGTCCTTTTATTTTTGGCATGCCTGGTATCTTATCACCCGTCCTTGGTCCTAGTGCAGACACTGGTGTTAAACTTGGGGGCATCACAACCCCTTACCGTGCTCGTTGATTTGGGAATGGTCATATTCCATCCTCTACTTCATTTGTGGAGGCCTTTTATTCCCTTCGCTCGGTCTTTACACCAGTGGTCACCCTCATGGGAGGTGGTAGTGGATGCGTGAACGTTGGGTCTACACCTTAATTTCCTTTTTATGTCCCATCATTCACCGCATTGTTTCCTTTGGGTGCTATTGTCATGATCATTCCTCCCTATATCCTATAGTTTGGATTCTATATTGACTATTTTGGGATGTTTTGGACTAATATGGTTGTCATGTAGGATCCAATTTTTTTACACTCTCTTCGAGGTTTCGACCTATTCGTTCCTATCACATGTATTATGTCTGAATTGGCATATAGGTTAGGATTTCACATCCACTTGCACTTATGCATTGCCTTATGACCATGTCACTATATCCTTAGGTACGAACCCACTCTATTATGTCACAGAACCTTCTTACTGCTATAGAAGTGGCATGATATGAGTGGTAGAGCCTCACCTTACATAGGTACCCTAGTTAGCGCCTTATTTGCATTTGGTACCCATGCCGATGTTTCTCCCTTTAGGGTGTGGGAGTCCGTTGTATAGTATTGCCATGACATTTAGCAAGAGCCTCATACTCCTCTTGATCTTATGCTAGCCATGATCCCCCGGACTCCCTTGTATCAAGTTGTGGATGCATTATCATGAGCTTTGCCTATCTTATTGAGCTTTATGCCAGCTCCCCTGACATTGCGTTTCAGCCATATAGCCCGAGCTTGTCTCATGTCTAGCCATGTAGAGCCTTTCTTTATATCCTTCGCAGCTTGATTCCCTTTTTATCGGGAGGGGATTTTCCCCCGAGTGTCGATATCCTACACATGTATCCTTGCATTGAGCATAGGTATGTTCCACTGCTTGGAACTAGTTTGTTTGCCCTCATGACACTCGTCTCCTCCTAGTTTGTAACTATAAAGCTAGTTTATTCTTTTTTCAAGCTTTTCAAATAACTGAAAAAGACCAAAAAAATCAAAAAACCAAAAAGCCGGACAAGAAAAGATATTATCTTTGGCAGCTATCAAGTCGCATCGCCTTCGAACAGAGAACTGTATATCACATCCATTGGTTGGGTTATAGTTTGACTTTAGGATCTGTACTCGTTTATCTGAGTTTTATCTCCACCGACTGGTTATGCTTCCAGTCCCTATGGAGCCTCTATTGATGCCTCCTACATCATAGAGATGTTCTAGTTTGTATATCGAGTCTATGCTACCTTCATTCAGTCACCATACACCGTTATGCTCTTGTTCGAAGGAATTTGAAACCTGAGTCGGCCATTCCTCAGTTATCTTGACTTTGCATGTCGGCCATTCCTGGTACAGTTCCTGGTTCGTGCACCTTATGATCGAGTCCTTCCACATTATACAGCCTTGATGAGTACCTCGTGTTGGATGATGGGGGATGCCCTAATTCCCTACTTCCAGTGGATTTCATCCCATCGACTTCAGATCATTTATTCTAGGATTGGACTCTAGAGTCATTTTGAGTGCCTTGAGACTTGCAGTCATCAGTGGCAGGTTCTCTCGCCATCGACAGTTTTGGGAATACATCAATGTCCCCTGATCGATGGATTCTCTCAATTGTTCGACCTCAACACATTTATTCGCACTTGTTAGTTTGCACTCTAGTACCTTGATTCCCATTTTCATTATTGGTGGGTGATCTCACGTCTGTTAATGATATACATCAATGACCGGTAATCAGACGATGGACTACTATGTTCGACCTCAACACTTTTATTCGCATAGTAGGACATGTACTCGTAGCGGTGTGTGTAGAAGACCTTCTAGATTGGTGGCATCCATTATATGCTACCTCCTTGATCGTGCCAGTGTTCATGAGATTTCAGCTCTCGTGACTTGTTCCAGTATATGTCAGACATTTCCAGCCACTATGGAGATCTTGATATATTGTATATCTTCAGCCTTTGTGGAGATCATGGTCCTTTGTATATCTTCATCATGGAGATTCTGATCTATGTATATTGTACGTGGAGATAACCACATATGTGTTATCATGTTTCATGCCTATTCATGGCCATTGTACTCTTATGTATCCAGGACTGCTATATGTATTTGCAGTTATATGCAGAGTTGTATTATTGTAAGATGTTGATTGGGTAGCTGGTCTTCCATTTGGGTACCTTCATCACTCCACTTCTGGGATGGACTTATAATGTATTTCGGCCATCGTATAACCCCTCTGATCTCATACATTAGGGGGCATCTGTTATAGCGGATTTCACCACACTAGGTGAATCACACATTGTATGGCCTTCCCCTGTCCCGCTGCAGACTCATTAGCCCCTATGGACTACTTTTTTTCTTTTGATGTGTCCTTGATCATCCCTAAAAACATAAGAAAAGTGATATACGCGGCTTTTACCCCGATAACCACGTACATACGTGGATATTACCCCTATAGTCGCGTACATCGGGATGTGTACATAATCCAAATCCTTTTGGAGTTTTCCTTGACTTGAATTCGACTCATATGACTCCTGGCCTTCCATATGCCTTGAGATTGCACAGATTCGACCTTTCAGTATCCCTTTGAAAAGCTATATAAGGAACTCCTTGAGACATTGAAAGTAACGAAACTATAGTCCATTGTTGCCAGAACTTATGCTTGAGTCTGCATCCCTTTGTCCCTTGGAGCGCTGTTGTGTTCTTCCCAAGCTTGCCTTTTGCTAGTGAGCTTGCTATCTGAGTGATGGAGGATTGAGGTGGTGGAGGCCCAATTGAGAGTAACGAAACTATAGTCCATTGTTGCCAGAACTTATTCTTGAGTCTACATCCCTTTGTCCCTTGGAGCACTGTTGTGTTCTTCCCAAGCTTGCCTTTTTCTAGTGAGCTTGCTATCTGAGTGATGGAGGATTGAGGTGGTGGAGGCCCAAGTGGGGGATTCAGTTTCTCCAGTTCGCAGATGTGCCGTTATAGGTTGTCACTTGTAATCTCTGATTCATATTAATAGAAATATCTTTTCCTGTCCAGTAATGTGTATTTGAATGAATATTGTATCCATTGGAATATGTCAAATGCTTTTACATTATTGATTATATATGCTAGAATAGATCTAACACCATGATATATAGTATGCTTGTATTGTTTACTTATTGTTGAGGAAGTATTATATCAATTCAAGCTGAAGATTGGAAAGCTCAATGGGGATCTACTTCAACCATCCGGAATAAGGTACGATGTCCGATCCTTTAGTGTTAGACATTTTATTTCTATTGCATATTGGGAAAGATTGATTTCTGGAGTCTAGCTGTCTGTTGTGGTACCCCAAGCCATAGGAATTTCTCTCTGAAACAAAGTGCATCATATGGATGTTAAGTCAGATTTTCTGCATGGAGATATTCATAAGGAGATATACATGAAGCATCCTGAGGGCTACATCTCTGATCTGTCTTTGGTCTGCAAGCTAAAGAAGTCACTATACGGGTTAAAATAGGCCCCAAGAGAGTGGTATTCCAAGATGGATCCCTTCCTTCTCTCACAAAAATTCCAAAGGTGTAGATCAGATCCAAATGTGTATATACAGCAGTATGATGGTAATTTTATTATTATTGTTTTATATTTTGATGACTTACTAATTGCATGTAGCACAGTTGCTTCTATTTTAGCCATCAAAACTGCTCTCCACAATGCATTTGAAATGAGCAATTTGGGGATCTTAAATCAATTTTTGGGGATCGAAATTCAGAAAAATTCTGATGGGATAATGGTCACTCAGTCCAAATACATATCAGACCTATTAGTCAAGTTTAACATGGCTGACTTTAGGCATGCACCATTCCCTTTCCTTTCAGGGATCATCCTTGAAGAAGGAAAAAGCACACCTCCCATCGATTGCACTATTTATCGACAACTGATTGGTAGCTTGTTGTACTTGACACATTCTCGGCCTGATATCTATTATGCCATGAATGCTGTATCAAGATACATGCAGCAGCCCCATGATTTTCATTGGAAGTCAGGCAAGAGGATCCTCCCGTATATTCAGGGAACCAGGACCTACGACATTCACTATGCTGCAGACTCCGAGCTAGAGCTGGTTGGATATATAGATTCCAATTGGGTGAGTGATTCTATTGATTAGAAGTCTACTTCCAGATATTTATTCATGTTTTTTGGTGGCCCCATTTGCTGGTCTAGCAAAAAGCAGGCTGCCATAGAATTATCTTCAACAAAGGCCAAGTATTGAGGAGTGGTGAATGCTTGCATCCAAGCAGTTTGGTTCCAAGGAATTCTTTCAGAGTTTGATCTTGGTATTACTTTGTCCATTGTCCTCTTTTGTGACAATCAAAGTGCTATTAAGATATCCACAGATCCAATTACCAGGCAAAGGACCAAGCATGTAGAGATACACATGCGCTATATCAGAGAGCTATTGCATGACAGGACCATCATTCTGCAATACTACCTGACTGATGAGCAGATTGAAGACATCTTCACCTAGAACTTTTTAGAAAATAAGTTCACTTACCTCCGTTCACTATTGGGGGTGAGTCCATTAGGGCGATCAGACTACTTTTAGTGTTCAGCTTGAGGGGGGGGGGTTTCCCACTGGGTTTTCCCTCTTTTCCTCACTTAGTTTGTTTTTGAGCATTGTTTGAGTTTCAGTATTGGACAGGGTGACCTATGGCCTTAGTTGTCAGGGCCCTAGCATTTTTATGTATTTTATGTTTTCTACTCCTCCCGAGTATAGCTTAAGGGGGGGTGTTGGAGACATTTACCACCATACACACTCATTTTGGTCAATTTGGCCTAGTTAAACCATTATCCTAAGTTTTATTAACTTAATTGACATGAGAGGAGCACTAGATGACATCAGCAAGATCACACCCATGCCTACGTTCAGTCAAGGATGCTAACTTAGCCTTCTCCTACATTCGTGGAGGCTAACGGGAGCACTCCGGGGGTGATCTGAGTGTCATTAATGCCCCATATTGCTAACTGATGGTTACAATCAGTTAAACAGAGTAGTGAAGGCGCCTTCCTTCATTAAATTGATTATTTATTGATTATTTAATGAACTGGAGTCAACAAGGGTGCCTCCAACCACTTCTGATGGTCAGTTACACTTTAGTTAACCTCATTAGGGTTCATTGGAGTCATTGATGCGCTACCACTTATTGGTTAGCTTGCAGTGACATGTGTCTGAGCTACTTTCAGTTAGGGCTTAGTTGAATCAATTAGGGTTTTGATCAACGGTTAACTTGAGTGTTGATTGTGGCTTACATTCAGTTAAGCTAGACTCACTCATTCAATTCGAATGACCTCCTTGGGAATTTGAATTTCTTTGTCATTCATGCTTGCAGCATGATCATTGTATTGTATTACTCATTATTTATTAATTATACAGAGTGGCTACTCATTTTGTAGCACTATTACACCATTTTCATGCCTTATTGTTATTAATCTCTTATGAGACTATCTTTTAGTCCCTAGATTACTGTGACATATTAATACATATATATCTATATATTTGTTCCCATCTTGATATGATAAGGTCACGAAGCACGAGAGGTGCACCTAGGAGATTCTCCCTTTACTAGTAGAACATAGGTTGACCATGTAGAGATGTAATGCAATGAGTGTGATCCTAGGAGATTCTTCAATGATATAAGCTGCAGGTTGTCTTAATGACATGAAAATATCCTGGCTTACTCCTATCATGGGGGATTCACCTTGTTGAGAAATATCTTATCACGTCCATTCATAAAAGGGGGTTTTAAATTGTGAAAAATAAGGTCAATATATTGTAGGTATTGGGGGGGGGGGAATTATAGGGTATGGGAGTTTTATATGTATTGTGGGGGTATAAAAAGGGGTTTCTAGTAAAAGTAAGGAATATATTATAAAAATAAGGGTTTTTTAATTGGAAATATGTATTGGGAGGGGGGCTCAAAAAATTGAATTTTGTAATTAATTACCAATATATAGTAAAATTAGGGTTACTATTTAATATCCCATGAATGAAGGCACTATGCCATGGTTTCACTAAGTGAATACCCCGTGACTCCTATGGTGAAAGAATGCAGGTAGTATTCATCTAAATATTTGTTCTTTGTTTTGTTATGTGTGGGACAAAAGATATGATTTGGATACAATGAGATGAAGGTAGAAGACACATGTTATTTCTGTGGAAATTTAAAGAAGGACCTAAACCCTTCCTATGAGATGGATTTCTCAAGATGTGATGAAGACATGGTTGAATACTAGGCCTACACCCTCTCTTGAGAGGGCTAGCTCTGTAGAAACTTCCAATGACAGATAATACCGTTTGATGATTGATAAGAATATGATGATGGAAGAAACTACGATGATGACTCTATGACTCCATGATGATCACTTCATGATGAAGACTTGACCTGATGCATTGATGAATATAGAAGAGAGAGAATAATTTCATAGTTAAGAGAAAGTGTCATTGTATTTGTAACTTCAGAAGATATTCTGATGCTTATTATCATTGTAAGTTGTTGTACCCTCATTGGATATGTGTTTACCTCCTTGTAGGATGTTTTAATTGTGTCTATACCTTGAGGTGCAACCTTTTTTATACGTCAGGGCAACAGTCCCCAGTGTAACATCATGAAATGTGTATTTAGAGTCTCTCTAGGAGAAGTCAGCCTTGTTAGGGAAGATAAGAAAATCAAAGATATATTAATGAGAGCATGGAGATATTGATGAATTAATTATTATCTCAACAAATTCCCTTCAAAGTGGAGAGTGAAGATCATGGTTTTTATAAGTGATATCATAATTTTTTATTGGCTCCATGTTCTTTAGCCAAGTAAGCAAGCTACAAATGCAAATTGTAACAACCCTATAAATATTGGTGTAATCGAAGAAACTATATGGAAAGTTGTGAAGTATTTAATGGAAGATATGAACAAAGATAAAATTAATTTCAATCTTTAGAATAGTGTATTAAATTCCCAGTATATCAAATCCGCATG
>LPNX011144742.1:36049-65532 GCA_001517045.1 Pseudotsuga menziesii | reverse complement strand
ATTATTTTATTATTTTAACTATTATTTTATTATTTTAACTATTATTTTATTAATTTCCTTAGGAGGCCCATTTTAGACCCCAAAATTCCTCTAATGTTGGGGTCTATTTTCTAACCCAAGTTAACATACTAGGGTATTGTATGTTGCAGAATATCTATATTTTGTATTGTGAGGGATTCGTAATGATATGAGAAAATATGAGGTGTTGCTCCAAGGTTTGTTTGTTTTCCTGGTTAAGGGTTTCCAAGGTAAATCTATGTGTTTATGTGTAAATTTTGTGGTGTAATATATTTTTTGCTTAAAGAATATGTATGCTTTACTTATCTGCACAACTTTAAAACTTACATTTTGTATCAGAGCTCGATTATTGGCATCAGGGGGGCACCTTTGTTGCTAAGGGTTTAACGTGGTTGATAGATATTGGATCTGTGACAAACTTGTGTTCAATGGGAGCATTGCAATGTTGATTTATGCATTAAAAGAGAATGGCACGAAGTTCAATAATTGAGATCAAGAAATTTAATGGCCTAAATTTTGAGCTATGGAATCTCAAAATGGAGCATCTTCTTGTAGATCGTGAAAACGGGATTACTGTGGATCTGGGTGGAAAACCCACAAGAACATCACAAGAACATTGAGATAAATTAGAAAGAATGGAAATGAGTATAATTATAGTATTATTATCATAATTTGTTTTGTTGAACACATCTGGTGAATATAGTGCGATAAATATTTGGGGGAGACTAGGCCCGTTTGTATTAGTCAAAATCCCTTGTGAACAAGTTGTTTCTGCAAAAGAAATTATTTCATCACAAAATGGATGAAAATGACATAGTAATAGATCATTTGAATGTCTACAATAATATGGTAAGTCAGATAACCTACGTTGGCATTAAAATGGATGAAGAAGATAAATTTATTACATTATTGTGTCATTTTCCATATGCTCGACACAACCTAATTGTTGCAATAGGTAGCACTCGTCAAGCGACCTTAATATCATCCCTACTATTAGAAGAGACAAGGCTGAAAAGCATGAAAAATATATAGAAATAGTAGCTCTAATTCTATGAGTAAATATGCTAATAAGAACCACAGGAAGTATATCTTGCCACTAAGATAATTATCACAAGCATACATAGGAAACATAGAGAGAAGAATAGAGACTGAATCACATTAATGAAGAGATGAGTATTGGAAAGTATCCTTCCATTAAATAATGATGAATAATAGTGTACATAATTGTACATCCCTCATAGCTAAAATCAAGCTGTATTGGAGACAACTCATCAAGGTCGGAAATATAGACTTACTAAATATGATAAACCCCCATAGGTGGCTAAAGAACTTTCCTAATGAGTCAAGAACCTCACAAATTAGATAAAGCGTGAGTTATTTTTCATGTATGATGGAAAAAATTATAATCCTGGAATATGGATAGAAAATCATGGAGGATGGGTTGACAACAAAAGATAGCAGTTTCCTAGTTGACTAGCTTTACCTTATCCATAGAAAAACTGGAATAAAGAAGAAAAAGACAGAATCTCTAGGAAAGCGCAGTTACTAATTCTAGTAGTCAATAAATTAGACAGGATCAAACAAGAATCATGATTAAATTTCTCTTGGGTAATATATGGCAAGTGTTGACCATGTGGTGCAAGTGGATGCCAACTATCTATGCTAGTGGGTAGGAAATTAATCAAAATTTGATTAAATGTTTTATCCTAAGTTATGAAGTGGGTTTATTATATTCCCACAGCCCCCTTCAAGTGTGACTTTATGATGTTTATGTCAAAAAATATACGTGTATATAGGTTCCAACAACAAGGATATGGTCACACTTTAGTAATTATTCATGTCCAGAAAAGTAAGGAAAGAGGAAAAACCACATGGGGAAAATACTCCCTCAAGAAAGGAAAATGCACAAATTTTGAAAAATATCTTTTAAATGTATCTTTATATTCACTTGAATTATCTGAATGAACTTATTATGGTGAACTAATTGATGAAGAAACTTGTATATTCCATGATCATGTGCTAGAGTGTAGAATCTGCAAGAAAGAAGAGGAAATACCCCTTGTAAATCATCATCCGATCAAGTAGGAGCATTATTTGAATGCTTGTTGTTGATAACAAACTCTGATTTTCAAAAAAAATCTGAAATGGAAAAGAGATCTTTTCATACTCCTTCCCAAAGAGTACAAAAATTAAGACAAATAGTAACACAATTAGTTCCTTGTATAACTACAAAATTGTGATGTGGATCACATATCTTTCTTCCAATATGATATAACACCTTCCAATTAATGATATGAGGCTTGAAGGACTCTGATATATCATAAATATTATCATATGTATCAGCAAATACAAATACTTCAATCAATCCATAAGGATATAGGGCTAGACTAGAAAAAATATGAGCAACTTGGCAAAATTGATGAGTGTAAAAATACGAATGATGGATGGAATTGAGATCTGAACCATAATTTTTTAGAACAGATAAAATCATGTGTAATATCAGTCCAAATATGAATAGTTTCATGTATAACCAACCAATGGAAGATAAGAAAGACTTCAAACCATGTAATATAAATAACACTGCATAAGAGACCCGTGAGGAATCAACTAGTGAACTTGAGATTTGTATAGTGTTAGGATACTAAGAGGTATGCTATATGGTATGGATGGTGGTATGACTGGTTTCATGAAATGTATGTCATCCTGAAAACATGCTTCTATGTCATGATTATAACCATGGAGTGAGGAAGAGCTGCTTAAATACAAGTCAATATCTAGTGAGGAATCACAATTATTGAGAGATGAATCTAGGAGACTGATAGGTGGATTATCAAATAAAGGATATGATATTTATGATTATGATATATAATAATGTAAATATATATAATATATATATGAGGAAAGTATTTAGCTTTGGAACTCAAGGCATATTTTATATAATCTTGGAACTGTGCACTATGATAGTATTCTAAGGAATAAACATGATTCTCTGGCTCATCTGGAACTTTGATGTTGTGATTCTCAAGAATATGAGACATTTTGTCCATATTATTCTTGAAAAAATTATTCTCTATATGAAATCCCTTACTGCAATAAGAACACTTGGTTGTGCTCCCTTTCTTCTTGACTTTCTTCATTGAATCTTCATCATTAGGCTTCGAACCTTCATCTTCAATTTCTAACTTTGTATTCTTATCTTTCACAATTTTATTATCTTTTGATTTGGTATTCTTGCTTCCTTGAAATATGAGATCATGATCCTTTATCCCTTTTTATTGAATCAAATATTAAAGTACACAAATCAGGGATTTTCTAATTAGAAACAACAATCTTAGTAGCATGAAAAGTAAACACAAAAAACGAGTATTTAGGACCCAATTTCGATAGAATGGAAAGGATTAATTGATCATCTTTCTTATCAATCCCACAGTATTTTAGAATTATAAAAAGTGACTTGAATTTTTTTAACTACCCATCAATATAATATAAATTGCATGGACTCATTAAGAATAACTCAATCTCCAACTGATGTGCTCTTAACTCATATTGAACTCCAAAGAGAGACTCAAGTTTGGTCCACACTTGGTTTGTAGTGGTCAAACCATCTAGATGAAATATTAGATCAAGGTAAATAGATAGGCAAAGAAATACATAGGCTCCATCCAACCTACTATGCCACTTATATTTCTCAACAACATAATTGGGCTCATTTTCCAAAGTTAGAGTAACTCTATATAGTCCCTTACTACGCAATATAATACCAATTTTGAATTTCCATTCGTGATAGTTGAAGGGTTTTAGGGTTATATCTGAAGAATAATCCATACTAATATTTTGATTCTATTAAGGAGATACTCTTTAAAACCTGCACAAATAAAAATAGGAAAAAATCTTGTAAGATTAAAAACAAACTCTTCTTCAGAGAGGAATATGCGAATGCATGCACTCTGATAGAGAGAACATATATCTACTCAACTCTGCTGAATTTGAACAAAATTGCACTCTGATTCCATGTAGAAATATCAAATCTAATGATATAATTAAATATTCTAATAAGAAGCACATGAAGTGGGTCTTGCTACTAAAATAATTCTCACAAGCATACACAGGAAAATAGAGAGAAGAATAGAGATGGAATCACATGAATGAAGATATGAATATTGGAGTGTATCCTTCCATTGAATAATGATGAATAATAGTCTACATAAATAGTACATCCCTCATAGGTTAAATCTAGTTGTATTGGATTCAAATCATCAAGCTCAAAAAGATAGACTTACTAAATATGATAAACCCCCATAGGTGGCTAAAGAAATTTCCTAATCAGTCAAGGACCTCATGAATCAACTAAATAATGATTTAATTGTCATGTATGATGGAAAAATATGAGAATCTCAAAATATGGAGAAAAATCATGGAGGATGGGTTGGAAACAAGAGATAGCAGTTTCTTAGTTGACTAGATTTACCTTATCCACAGAAAAGTTGGAATAAAGAAAAACAAGACCAAATTTTTAGGAAAGTTTAGTTACTAATTCTTGCAGTCAATAAAGTAGACAGGATCAATCCAGAATTAGTATTAAATGTCTCCTCTGGTATATATGGTAATTTTTTACCATGTGGTGCAAGTGGATTCCAACTATCTAAAGTAGTGGGTATGAAATTAATAAAAGAGTGATTAAATATTTTATCCTAAGTTATGAAGTGGGTTTATTATACTCCCTCAAAATCATAGGATCAATGACTTGAATGTGAGAGGTATTCACCAGGAGAAACAAAAATAATGTATTTGGGGTAATATATAAATCTAGCAGTGGATATAAATCACTAAGAAAAGGAATAAGGAAGCGTTGGAAATGTGGTAAAGTTGGGCACTACAAAAAGGATTGCAGATATAATAATGTCAAGAAAGAAAAGTGATTTAAGGATAACCCTTCCATAGATGCAAAAACCTCCTCAAAATAAGGAGGGGATTTGCACCTAGCTTCCATGGGTAATCATTTAAAATGTGATATATGGTTGATTGACTCAATTGTGTCATGTCATATGAGCTGTCCTAGGGAATGGTTATGTGAATATGAAAAGTACAATGGAGGAGATGTGTACTTGTGAGATGATTCACCATCAAGTATCATTGAACATTTTATATTCAAGCTAAATCTATAGGATAGAAAGATTAAAACTCTACTTGAATTGCTACACATTCCAATTATAGAAATAAACTTGATATCTATCATAAATATGGATGTTTTGGGTGTAAAGACTGTGTGGAAATGGTTGTTGCAAAATGGTTCGAGGTTAAATGAGATTGATGAGGGGATTTTCATATCAAAGTATGTACAAACTATTGGGAAGAACCATCATTGGTAATGTAACATTTTTCTTCTACTTGAGTAAGGAGATGAAGATGACAGAACCATGGCTAGATCAGGAGGAAAGGCAATGCTATGGAATCAAATATTGGGGCATATCGGATAAAAGGGCCTTAGAGCATTACAAGGTAAAGGTATGGTTGAATTTATGAAGAATTGCACTCTGGATTTTGATTTATATTAACATTTCATATATGTAAAACAAAAATGAGTAAGCTTTGCATCTAGTATTACAAGAGAAAATATAATTCTAGAGTTAATACATGGTGATGTATTTGGATCTCTTCTTGTTCCATCATTAGGAATATTTGTGTATTATGGTTCATTTATACATCATTTCTAAAGGAACACATGGATGTATTTCCTTATAAATAAATCTAAAGTATTTTCTAAGTTTAAAGATTTTAAGGCTCTTGTAGAGAATTAGTCAGAAAAGAAAAAAAAGGTGTTTAGGACAAATTATGGTGGAGAAGTTCTATAAGAAGTGAAACATAGCAAGGTAGAATACCACTCCATACACACCTCAATAGAATGGAGTTTATGAAAGGATGAATAGGACTCTAATTGAAAAGGAAAGAATCATGATAAGACATGTTGAGATAGAACAAGAATTTTGGGAAGAGGAAGTGGAGACATCATGTTACTTGATAAATTGGTCACCCACATCAAAATTGGTTGAAAAAACTGCACAATAGGTATGGAATGGTAAGAAAACCTCTATTAATCATCTGAAATTTTATGGTTGTGATTATTATGTACATGTTCCAAAGGAGAAAAGGAGCAACTTAGATAACAAAGATGAAAATTGTATCTTCATTGGATATAAAGATGAAATTAAAGGTTATAAGATTTGGAATCCTATTAATAAGAATATTGTTTAAATTCAAGATGGTGTGTTTAGAGAGGTCAAAGAAGTCCCAAGACATGAAGTGACTCCAATAGAAAAAGAACCAGAGAAGATATAGTTTGAGTTACAAGCTGAAGAATCTTACTTAATAGAAGAAGTTGTATGAGAAGAAGAAGAATCCATACCCCATTTTTTAGGATATCATATTGAGAAATAAGGAGACCATTTTTTATAATAATAAAAAACCCATTCCCATACATGTGATACATTAATTAATCTTTTTTATTAATTTCCTAGGTTCTATACTAGCTAGTTGCCATCCACTTGCACCACTTAATCAAAACTTGCTAAAAATGCCTTCATGAGTGCCTTTAAAATATTTTGGATAATTTTTCAAAAAATACACATACTTCCCATTTTATAAAGTGTGATTTCCTACCTTTTCTGGAATTAGACTACTTTTTAGCAGCTTTAAGGTGAAAAGGTGAAAGCTACTCACATAGAAACTGCCCTATTTTTGCATAACTCATCCTCCTTTTTTATCTCTCTTGAAAGCACGAGTATATTGAATTTACATCACTTATCATATGACACACATAATTTATTCAATTTGTGACCTTCCTAGACTGATATGGAATGTGTTTTATGCACCTAGGGGGGTATTTTACTTTTAGTAAGCCTTCTATTGTGAGGATTCAAATTTCCTTCTTAGGCATTCAAATATATAATGTAATGATATGTTTGGATAACCTATTTTTATATAATTTTTGTTGATGTACACTTATGCAATGAAAGTTAGTGTTATGCACCAATTTCAGTCTCCAATTTTGAGTGGATCTTTGCATGTCTTCTACCAAATTTTGTGAGTTCAATTGATCTAAGACTGGGATAAATTTCCACATGGTATCAAAGCTTCTTTAGCTCTATTTTTATCCTCCCTTGTTTATTTTACAGGATCAATCGTCACTCTCTCAAGGAGTGCATGCATTCTTCCTCAGGGAGCATTTGCTGGAGAAATGGATCAATCTCACCGTATCAACTTGACTCCATTTAACTACTTTGAATGGAAGGCACAGATGGAGATTCTGATGAGGTTTAAAGGCCTCTTCAGAGTGACCATGGAAAAATAGGATGATCCTAATGGTATTATAAATAATATCGAGTGGCACAACATGAGGGATGAGGCTTATGGTCTCTTTTGTCTCAGCATTTCAAGACACCTTCTTTTCCATCTAGATGGATTGGTGTCACCAAATAAAGTATGGGAGAAATCCAAAATTTATTTGTAAGGACATATGAAATCAAGGGTTATTCACTAGAGAATGATATTTTCTCACCAAGTCTAAGAAATTTTGAGTCCTTACAGGTCTACTTATCCAATTTCAAAGCTCTTGTTTTTCACTTAAAGAAGTGTTTCATTAAGAAGAAATATGAACAACTAATATTGGCCATAATTGTGAATCTTGGTCCTGAATATTCTATGTTTGTATCGACCTTCCATGCCACCAAGTTTACATTTCAAAAATGGAATATTCCTTCACTTGAAAATTTCATGGAATCCTTTACCCAGGAGCAAGATAAGTTGGTCATGATGGGCACCGTCAAACCTTCCAAATATCAAGCTTTGGTTGTTGGAGATTGAAAGATGAATTCCAAAGGAAAGAAGAAGTCTAATCCAAAGAATCCTCCTTATCAAAATTTCAAAATAAATACAAGTCCAAGTCTCATGAGGAGTCTTCAAGCTCCAAGAAGAATTCCTAGAAGAAGAAAGGTAAAGGTGAAATGAGAATGTGTACATACTATGGTAAGGGCTACCATCCATAGAGTTATTGTATGAAGAAACAAATTGATAGGTTGACTCAAATATTGAAAAACACAACATCTCTCTTGCAAAAGGCACAAACAAGAAGAAAGGTGCATCAAATTTTGAATTCAAGGAAAGAGCTCATGCACTTGTTGCAATCACTGTAATATCCTCTTCCTTTAACATTGATTCTAGAGATTCAAGACACATGGCTTCGACAAGGGAGGCCTTCTCCTATTTTGATTATTCTAATGGTCCTAAGATTGTATTGGGGGATGATTATAAAATTGAATGTAAATGGAAGGGTAGAATAGATCTTGACTATGGTTCTTTCAATAATGTTTTGTATTTCCCAGATCTTGCTGCCAGCCTCTTCTTAGTTTATCAGATGACTCACACTAGGTCACCTAAGAAGGTTGTCTTCACTCTCAATAATTTTGAAATCGGTGAAATGTAGAATGGAAGATTCATAGAAAAAGGTTATGTTGATCATAGCTCTAAAGTAAACATGTTTCACACTTCATACCCTATTCTAACCCATCTACTCTCCTCACTCATTATAATGAATCTAGCAATATATGGCATGAAATGTTTGGCCATATTGACTACAAATATTTATCTAATTATGTGACAAAGAAATGGTCATAGGGTTACCCAAAATCAATTTTTATAAAGGAGTTTGTCAAGTATATATTCTAGGAAAACACCTAGAGCACAAGTATGAAAGAGTTAGTCATGAGAGAACTTCTGCACCTCTTGAGCTTATTCACAGTGATATATCTGGTCATTTTCTTCATATGTAAATGATTCAATCCAAATACGTCCTAGCCTTCATTGATGAATTTTCCAAATATTGTTCCGTATTCTTCCTCAAGCACAAGTCAGAAGTTTTTGACCTCTTTAAGATTTTTCAGTATCTAGTATAGAACCAGCCTGAAAGAAAACTCAAAACCATCATATCTAATAATGGTGGTGAATATTTCAAATATGAATTCATGCAGTTTTGTGAAGATGCATGTATCCACATGCAACACTCTATTCCTTACACACCTCAGCAGAATGGTGTTGCCAGAAGAAAGAATAGATCTCTCAAAGAAATGGCCACTTGCATGATGGGGTCTAAACATGTGCCACCAAATTTTTGGTTTGAATCAATCAATTTTGTATCCTATATAAAGAATAGGGTGCCTCACAAATCCTTGGATGGAATCAATCCTTTTGAACCTTTTAGTGGACACAATCCTGTATGAAAATTGAGTCACAGTAATCGTAGGACCAAGGCACAATCTTACAGAAGATTCATGATCAATTTACACATAAAATGACATAAAAGTGTTTCAATTAGATTTTACAGTTGTATATTATCAATAATCAATCAGAGGTAGTGATACAATGCCATACACTTACATGAATAACAAGACAATTTGAATTCTCAAGAGGTCATTCAAATTGCACACATGAGAGTGGAATAGCTTTCAATTAGCCATACTAAAAACATTAGTTAACCACTAATCACAATAAATAATTGAATCTAACTGAATTGAAGGTGGTTATGACTAAGTATAACTAAATAGAACTCAACTGCATGTCAATCAGTAGGTGAGGGTGCATATTTGACTCCAGTTAGCTCAAATGAAGTGAACTGAACTGAACTAAGTCACCAGAAGTTGTTGGAGGCGCCTTAAATCACTCCAGTTAACTGAAAATTTCCAAAAATAGATAGGATAGTGATGGAGGCACCTTTACAGCTATAGTTTAACAGAAAGTAGGTGGAATAACCATCAATAAATTGATTTGGAGTGCTTAGTTCATGCAGATCAACCCATATTTTCTCCTTGATTGAAGAAGGAAGCTCAGTTAGTCTCCCCGATTGAAGGAGAAGACACAGTTATCCTCCCTGATTGAAGGAGGATGATACAGTTGATGATGTAGTCACATATTCGAGCCAATAACATAGGATAAGTGGTAAAATAGTCCAATTAGGCCAAATAAACATGTGTGGGTTGGATAATCACTCCAATACCCCCCATTAATTTATACTCATGTGGAGGAGTAAAAAAATTAGGGCCCTGGAAACAGAGGCCATTGGTCACCCTTTACAATAAAATAACTATAAAATGATAAAAACTTTAAGTGAGGAAAAGAGGAAAACCCAGTGGGAACAAAACCCCCCTTCAAACTAAACAATAAATATTTAACTAAATTTCACCCTGATGAACTCACCCCCAATAGTAAACGGAGGTAAGGGAACTTTTTCTCAATAAAGTTCT
Source organism: Pseudotsuga menziesii (assembly GCA_001517045.1). NCBI lineage: Eukaryota > Viridiplantae > Streptophyta > Pinopsida > Pinales > Pinaceae > Pseudotsuga > Pseudotsuga menziesii. The sequence goes on along the minus strand of LPNX011144742.1, from coordinate 55,222 downwards.
TGGTGAAAATATCTGCAATCTTCTCATATATGGGGCAGTATTGCAGAACAATTGTCATGTCATTCACCAAGTCCCTGATTTAGTGCATGTGGATCTTAATGTGTTTGGTTCTCTTCTGCTGAAACAAATATTTTGAGATATTGATATCACTTTGGTTGTCACAAAAAATGTCTATGGATGAAGCACTACTAATCTAAAACTCGGACAAAATACCTTGCAGGCAAACTCCCTAGACTGAACCATTGATTGCTCCCCTGTAATCTATCTCGGCTGAAGAAAGGCAAATGGAAGCTTGATTTTAAATGGACCAAAATAGGCCCACAACCAAAAATAAACACATATAAATAATTGGACTTCCAATCTATGATATCTCCCTCCCAATCAGAATCTGTAAAACCGACCAAATCTAGCTCAGAATCTGCAGCATAGTGAATGCCATAGGATCTAGTACCATGAACCTACTGTAGAATCCTCTTGGATTCCCTCCAATGAAGCTCATGAGGCTTCTATATATACCTTCATACAACATTCACTACTTAAAAAATGTCAGTCCTTGAATGTGTCAAGTATAGCATACTTCTGATCAACTGGCAGTAAATAGTGGAATCCATAGGTGGAGTTGTTTTTCCCTCTTCAAGACTGATTCCTGAGAGGAAAGGAAATGGTGCAGCCTTACAATAAGCCAAATTAAACTTAATTAATATGTATGAAAAATATTTTGACTGATTCACCATTATCCCATCATAGTCTTGAGTGGTTTCCAGCTCGAGAAACTGTCTCAGCAGGCCTAAATCACTCATTTCAAAAGCATCATGAAGAGCAGTTTCTATAAAGGAAATGGAATCAAGTATGCTTCCTGTTATCAAAATATCATCCAAATACAGTAATATGATCATAAAATTACCTTCATAATTCTTCAAGTATACATTTGGATCATATTTTCATCTCTCGACGTTCTGTGAGAGCAGAAAGGTATCCATTTTGGCATACCAAGATCTTGGGGCATGTTTCAAGCCATATAAATATTTCTGCAACTTAAAACCAATGATGGATGTAATGTATATCCTTTAGGATTCTTAATGTATATCTCTTATTATATTTCTACATGAATAAAATCACTTTTGACATCCATGAGGTGCACCTCCCAATGCGGCAATGGCCAAAACTAGCCTTATGGAATCCATCTTTTCCACTGGTACAAAGGTCTCATGGTAGTCCACTCCTTGGAATTGGCAGAATCCTTTTGCAACCATAAATGATTTATAATTTCAGTTTTATCCATATGCAGAAATATTTTTCTGATATACCCACTTTCATTGAACAAGTTTCCTCCTAGGTGGAAGGGAAACTAGCTCCCAAGTTGCATTTTTCCGAAGAGAGTTCAACTCTTCATCCATTGCAGCTTGCCAGCTTGGATCATTCCTAGCATGGTAGTATGAATTAGGATCATATAAAACCATCATATATCATTTCTTGTACAACAAGGAATCATTTCAAGAAAGAGAAATTCTTGCTCTTTGAAAATCATACCAGGATCTCCTTGGATCAATGGGATTTCCAATATCTAACCCGATGGATGAGAGGGTATTTTTCGCCCATTTTGGGAGGTGAGTGGGAACATTATAATATGATTAAGAAACTGATATATTTTTTTCACTTATATCATAAATAATATCTAAAAAATCAAAGCTTACACTTCCATTTTCATCATTAGAATCATGAGCAGAATGGGAGGAAATTTCAGCAGTTTCTTCCTCGACTAGTTCCACATCTTGGAGAGGTTATTCAAAGTAGACACTTCTCTCTATGAATATCTGTTTGGTTTTGATATTAAATAATTTTTATCCCTTTGATTCCTCTGGATACTCAATGAACATACACTCAATACTCCGCGGTTGCAAATACTTCCTCTTGTCAAGTGGAATTTGAGCCCAAGTAGTGGACCCAAAAAATCTAAAATTCGACACATCCGGTTTGTGACCAAAGTATGCTTCAAAATCAGTTTTTCCTTTCACGAAATATTGAGGGACCCTGATATGCATGTAGGAAGCAACATTAATTTCTTCAGTCCAAATATTTGGCTTCCAATATGCAGGTGGTCATCTCTTTGAGGGCACAGTTTTTCCTTTCCACTACACCATTCTGTTGGGGTGTGTAGGGATTGGAGTGCTAGATATTTATCCCATATTTAGAACATATTTGCAGATTCTCAAAATTGATGTACTCTCCTCCATTATCATATATGAGATACTTTATCTTCCTCCCAGAGGCATTCTCAACATATTCTTTGAACTCAATGAATATTTCAAGAACTTCATATTTTTTCTTTAGGAAGAAAACCCAAGTGAATCTAGAGAAGTCATAGATAAAGGTGAGCACATATCTTGAACCACTCATGGAGGTTGTAGGAATATTATCATTGATATCAGATTGAATCATCCCAAAAATACTTGTTTCTCTTATTTTTTTTCCCCGATCAAATTTTTGCTCCGGGTGTTTGCCAACAATGCAACCTTTGCAACTTCCACTGGACGTTTTGATGGTTGGGATCCCTTACACCATGGAATGTTTTTGAAGTTTCTGCAAGTATTTGAAGTTAAAATGTCCAAATATTTCATGCTATAGAAGGCTGAACTCATTCCCATGTGTCAGAAAGGCGATGGGTTTTGCATCAGGTACAAACTTGGAAAACTCATAGGTTTTAGCTGAATGAGTCACTATACCTATTGCAATGGGTTTTCTTGATGCAATTTCTAAGATATCAACATCATTCGGGCTGAAATTTACTCTCTTGGACAAGCCTTTGTGTGTCATTTGATATACACTCAATAAATTTGAGGCCAAGGAGGGTACATACATATCATCATAGAAGCTTCCATGTTCAATTTTTACAGTACCTTTACCTTTAGAAATGATTTGAGAATCATCTCCCATGTGGATGGGAATTCTACTGTCGGAGTCCAGGAATGAAAAGGATTATTTGGTTTCCACCATATGGTTTGAAGCACCATAGTCTATGAGGAGAGATCGAGGCTTCGAAACATTTTCTATGAGGGAATATCATCTTTCTAGTTGGATGTTTCGATCATGATTTTCTCTCTTCCTTGTACCCTCAAGAAAGTTGATGTTATTATTCTCAAGGAGAAGAGTCATAGCATCAAGTTGTTTCTTCATGTGGGAGATTTCAGGGTGAAATCCCTTTCCACAATAGGAACATTTGAACTTTTATTTCCCTTCCTTTCCTTTGTTTTTGTTCTTTCTTGAGCCTAAGGGCTCATCAAGCTATTGAGCTTTCTCCTTTGGATTTGGAGCATCAAACTTAGTTGTTTGGTTCTTTTGTTTTTCCTTTCCATTCATAGCCTTGGGTCCTCTAGCAAACAGAGCTTAGTCCTTGGAATATATGATGATCTCCATTTGGAAAAGCTTGTCATGCTCATTTGTGAGAGACTCAATGAATGCATTGACGGATGACATTTTCAAATTTGGTATTTTGAGGTTCCCAGTATGGAATGTGGACACAAATACTGAATAATATGAACCAATTTTTGAGATTATGTCTAGGATGAGTTGATCATCCTCAACTTTACACTGCTTCAACTGGAGCACCAGTTTCTTGAACTTGGTGAAGAAATCATTCATAGTTTCAAAGTTTCCCTAGTTTAAGTAAATCATCTCATTCTCTATATTATAGATCCTGAAGTCATATTGCTTATCAAACAAAGTAGCAAGTTGATCCCAAAAATCCTTAGGATTATTCGATCTAGTGATGTGGAAGACAAGATCTCTAGAGATTCAAAGGTATAGAAATGCATATGCTTCATCAAGCATATTCCAGTATTTTTCCTTATCAACAACATGATTTGGCTCTACCTATGTGTCCATTGTGACTCTGTAGAGTCCTCTGGAGAGAACCTTAATCTACATTCCCTCCTTTCATTGGTGGTAATTTAAAGGAGTGAGTAGATTCACAGAAGAGTCCATGATGTTGTTGTAGCATATGTATTGAAAAACCTATAAGAAACCTGCAAAAACAAAAAAAAGGGCACTGTAAGGTCATACACACCTAGCTTAATCAATCAAGCAAGCTTGATCAACAATTCATTTTCCTAGGCTTATGTGATAAACTTTCCCCCTCTGGTGTAGAGCTGGAATTTTTTATCTTTTATCTCAAATTGCATCATAGATCCATCAAGAAATTTTGTTGGAGAAGAATATCCTTGTCCTGTCATGGCTTTGATACTATATGAAAATTGATTCACAATAATACGATGACTAAGGAACAATCGTATAGAATATTCAGGATCAATTCACACAAAAAATGACATAACAATGCTACAATTAGAGGTTGCAGCTCTATATTATCAATAATGGATCAGAATTAGTGATACAATGTCATACACTTGCATGAATAGTTGTTTCACATGAAAAATCCACTATTTCTTGATGACCCTTCACAAATCCTAGTCAGATTTTCCTTTGGTGACATTTTTCCATCATTAGTGAGACCGACGCTTTTCCTCAGATGTGACAGAGCACCGTCGGTGCACTATCCTATGGAGAAAAGAGCATTGGTGCTTTTTTTTCTATTAACACTAGGTGTCATCAATGCTCTTCCCTTGTGAGCAAGAAGAACTGACACTTTTTCACCTTAATCCAAGTGTGTCAGTGGACCTAAAACATGAAAAAAGAATATTCTAGAAGCTTCCTTACAAAAGACTCCATGGAGTTGGTTCCTACTAGCTAGGGAAAGGCGGAATTTGTATTCCTCACCTGTTGGGATCACCTTGTTAGAATAATCAACTCATATTTACCTACCTTAGACATTAATTTTAATTATTTTTGTCTTATTACCTAGTTTCCTAGATTCCACTCTATGCTAGTTTCCTTCTACAAGTCCTAGAAGTCAACACATGTTAAAATTGAGTCATGGAGCACTTTGGAAACATCCTAGAAACTCAATTTAGCATGTCTACTTTATTCCATATCCTCCAAAGCACATATATGCTTTTTTCTGAAAAGCTGCATGTTTTATTGAGATTTAAGGCAAAAGGAAAAGCTAGAATAGGTGTAGTTGACTTGTTTTTTTCCCACATCATCATCCCTCCTTTTCTCATAATAAAATCATTCATGATTTGTCTTTCCATCCCTCATTATATTTCCTACTTGACTTAGCCAATTCATGAGCATCTTGGTAGATTTGGAAACTTCTTTTTGCACCTATGGGGGATTTGACTAGATTTAGTAAGCCTGTTTTTTTACCATTTCAAATGGAATCCTTATGCATTTAAATCTCTCATGTAAGTATATATTGTAGAAGCTTATTACTTCATAACGTTGGCTATTGTATACTTATTGAATACAGATCAGTTTTATGCTCCAATTTCAGTCTCCTTTGGTGTGAATTTTGCATGTTTGATTAGCAATTTTGTGAGTGTAATTGTTCTAACCACTTATACTATGAAACAAGAAATTTATACTAAGAACGAGAACTCTAGCCATACAAATGATGTTTTTTACATAAAAAACACCAAAAACACCCTCCAAATAGAAAAGTGTTGATACCAGTATACATGTTTTTTTTTTCGGAGTAAAAAATAGAGCCATGGCCTAAACATCCCATACTGTTGTTTACCAAAACTTTAAAATCAACCCCTAAATTGGAAATAGATTATTTTCATCAAGAGATAAATTACAACTTTTTAAAAACTTGCATATTAAACAAAAGAAAAATATTCCATCAATATTTCACCACTCTAACCATATAAAATCAAAGAAATTATGATGCGATTCATAATGAATCATATATTAGACCATACAAAAATAAATGATTCATGTATAAATATTAAAAAACTCCTTTAGAGTTTGAATTGCAAACATCATGCTAATAAAAACATCTAAAATGTTCCATGTGAAATTATTCAAATTCATCCATGGATTGTAACACTCCATTGAATCTATATTTTCTTCAGAGGAAGGTCTCGATATAATTTTTAAAAAAAACCCCTAATCCCCTAATACACTCCACACATTCTTTTTATTCCTCCTAATCATGATTTTTTGCAATTGTATCCTATTCTTCATAAGAAGTCACGTGAGACATATAATCACATTAAAAAAATACTTGGTACAATTATAATTGTCTCTGTCTACAATTTTTTATTGAAATTGCATCCCATATAAGTCTTAGGACATGCGAGTTCTTGTTTCTTTTCTGTAAAGTTATATCATTTAATAAGGTCCCTAACCATTATACTACATGCTTCATTTTATTTCTATATTTAAAGAATTCATATAGTAAATGGTATGCAAGTAAAACTATTAATTGAAAATGTTTTTGTGGTTTGAAGGTCGGTTATTTTCCCATATGAAATTTACAGTTTTGTTGATGCGAAATGGATCACATAAGATCACAAGAAATCCATTGCAAGAATTGAAGCCAACCAAGGCTATTGATGATCATGAGATAAAAACATGGCTAGCTTTAGGGATCAAGTCCAAAAAAAAGGGGGTGGAAAGAAAAAGAAATGGCATTTCACTTTAGCACAATATATTTACCTATGTAATGTTATAGTTAGTTTGTTCGTGTCTCAAATTGTAGCATCAAAAAAATACTTATTATTTTATTTGTTATAGAAAAAAAGAATGATCAATTTTTTTTAGCAAATGACACTAGAAATAGAGTTGCTAGTATACATACATCCCAAAGTTGATAGGAAGAAGCTTACTAGAGTCCAAAGTAAGTTACATAATTCCATTTGAAAAGAAGTTTGTATTTTAATAATATCATAAAATTGTCAAATTTATTATGGATGTCAAATTAATATCATTGCGCCGAGAGGCGCTCTACAGTCCAGTATGGGGGAGATCTTGTCACGTGATGTAACGTTACTAACATGTCGGCAAAAAATAATAGTGAAAGTGAATATTATGGGGGGATATTGTCACGTGATGTTACTAACATGTCGGCAAAAAATAATACTGAAAGTGAATATTATGAGGGAGATCTTGTGACGTGATGTATTTGGAGATCCAAATCCTAGACTATATTTTATTTGCCTTGTACACATAAGAGTAAGGCTGTGTAACATAGGTAAGAATTCAAGAATTCCGCCAAATGATTGCAAGTTTTTTTTCCAATCCCAGGCATACTCAGGCAACTGGATCTTGTGTCTGAGCTGGCGAGACTGGTACAGAAGTACAAGGGAGAGGAACTGAGCATAACCCTAATGGGGCACAGTATGGGAAGTGCATTAGCTATCTTATGTGCTTACGATATTGCGGAGCTGGAATTGAATCGTGCTGATCATTATTCAGGTACGAGGATACCCGTGGCTGTGTATTCTTTTGCAAGTCGCCGAATGGGAAACACCGCGTTCAGAGATCGGTGCAAGGAGCTGGGCCTATGGATCCTGCGTGTCATGAATGTTCACGACGTGGTGGCGAAGATACCTGGCGTAATAATAAATGAGAATTTTCGGGTCACAAGCATTGATCCATGGAGGTATGCTCATGTGGGGGTTGAGCTTGCGCTGGATCATAAGTTGTATTATACGCAGTTCTCCAAACCGAAAGATCATCATCATCCCTCCTGCATTCACAACCTGGTGACGTATTTGGAGATCTTAAGTTACTGCTACAGCAACCATTAACTAACAGTGAACCTCTGAACCGTCGTGACCATAATGAATAGGAACTCCGAACCCTGTCCTCCATAATTTGCTAAGATTTCATATCATTTCTGTGCGGGATTAGTAGTATATGGTTACTGATACGTAATTTCATGTTTGAATGGTGACACATGAATAATTTACAAACAAGTAGCATTAATAAAAATGTGATTAATTAGAAATTATCAATAATGGCAGATGTATTATTTTTATATTAATTTTTAAATTAATATTAGAACATTGGATTGTTGTAAAATTAAAAAGTTCTAAAAGAATAGAGAATCACATGGATTGTTGTAAAATTAAAAAGTTTAAAAAGAATATTAGAACATTGGATTGTTGTAAAGTTAAAAGTTTAAAAAGAATACTACAATAATACGGAGGTTAGGGAGATTTGTATTTTATATTAGGTTATGATATTTTTTTTAATTAATCTTTAATTTTTTCTAGTATCATATTTTATTTAACATTGAAATATTTCTTTATTTCTATTTTTTTTTACTGCATTGAAGAGGTGCATTCTACAGCCCAATAAGGGAGAGTTGTGTAACTCTTTATGTAGTCATCCTAGAGTTGACACATGTCCTTTATAAAAAATAATATACTAAAATCATAAACACTGGATTAGACATTTTATCAACTTTTCCACTCTAAAAAAGGGTATTTTATCAACATTTCCACACTAAAAAAGGGTTTACACCTTGACAGATTTGATCCCTCTCGGTGCTTGGTAGATCCCCTTTTAGATGGATCTATGCTGGTATTAATTGCAATTGTATTTATATAATGTCTAATTGACATCCATATCTTATTAATTACATCCATATCAATTTGACATCTATATCATATTAATTACATTCATATCATATATTTGACAAATATATGATATTATTAATTACATCCATATCAATTTGACATCTATATCATATTAATTACATTCATATCATATATTTGACAAATATATGATATTATTAATTACATCCATATTTGTATTTTAATAATATCATATATTTGTCAAATTGATTATAGATGTCAAATTAATATCATATTAATTACAATTTTATTTATACAATATTTAATTGACATCCATATCATATTAATTACATCCATATTCCTAACTATTTGATCTTATTACACTAATAAAACTCTCTCTAATGTGATTCTCTCCTCTAATAAGGTAAGTATTCAATTTAATCACCATTAGGAAAAGACTAGTGTATTTAACCTTTTGAGCATACTTGAAATTTAACATGGGAAATGCTAGCTTCTCATACAAAACGCGTTAGCATATGTACATTACCTTTAAATCAATGAATATAATAATATATATGGCTTTCCTTTCACCATAAGACTATTTCTATAATGAATAGGGCTTTCCTTTATAATGAATATAAAAATAGTCGTTTGATATACATAAGACTATTTTGGAATTTTATCTTTTAACGTTTATCCAATCACCCATTTTATATTTTCAACATTTAATTACATCTATATATTCATATATTTTTATATGGTTGTGATATCCATAAAATTATTTTGGATTTTATTTTTTTAACGGTTATCCCACTCACCCATTTTATATTTTCAACATTTAATTACATCCATATTTTATATAACTATGGAACCAAATTCAAGAGGGTACTTTTCTACCCTTGGGAACCTTTCCTTTCCTTGATGCCTACCAAGCGTAGAAAGGAGGAGAAGTCTTTCTTTCCGGTTAGTAGGTTGGTTCGGATAGCTAGGTTAGTTCAAGAGGCAAGCGAAGCGTCCCTTCAAAGAGAAGTCCAGTTCTGCAAGCCAAGTGAGAACAAGTTCCCCTTTCTCTATTAGAGCATATAAATTCCCTACTCAATAGTGGGCAACCCTCCTCGGCTTGGGCCTCGCCCTTGAGAGAGCACCATCAGTCCTTCGGCATACGGCTCCATTCGCCTTAATAACTAGGAATTTGCTACTCGATCAGGATCAGATGGGAAGATCTAACTAACAAGGTTGTTGGGAAATGAGCGAGAGAACCAATGAATGCAGGTGGGGCACTCCTCTTGGCTAATTAATTTCACCTATTGATATTCATTTTTATAGGTTGTATACTATAACTTTGAATTTCCAGAGCCCTTCACACCCTAGGAACTGCTGCTCTAATGGTCTTATTCGCTACTTTTGCGATCTCGAATGCTACTGCCTTGTTGGTGGCTTTTCTCTCTGATGTTTCGATAGCTTTTATATCTGCTGCTACTTTAATGGCTGGGACTCCGGCCTAAGGGTTGGGGGGAAATATGCCAAAATGTATAAACTCGCTGGTTTTCATTTTGACACAATTGCTTCATCTGTGCTTCACCATAAACTCTCATTAGCGGGATGTTTAAATGTAGAGCTTATTTTACCACCTCTTCTGCCAATTAATTGTTCAAGATTGCTTTCTTTCTTTGAGAGGCCGAGGCCATAAACATAAACCATTATTCCCAGACTGCACGAAGGCATCCATAAACAGCATGCACATAACCACCATGGTTAAAAGCAAATATTACCGTCCGGTGGCTCTCTCTTTGGTCGGGAAAATGTAAATCCATTCATTGCAAACACTGTCATGGGTCGTGTTCCAGGTTCAAATAGTCATGATCGCCTCCATACCTTCTTTCCTTTTGATAGATGGGATGATGTATGCTCCTAACCAATGTGTGACCTTTTGCTTGACTGGAAAATGGAAGGAGTGGGGCACGGAGCGGAGCTCTGCTCTGTGCGCCACTTCTCCCTTCCCCTTAATCATGTGCCAGAACCTGGTATATCCTATCATGAACTCAAAGCGCAGGTGATTACAATCTAAAATTATCCCTCATACTATAACGAAAGGATCTCAAAGTGTACCCTTATTAGTACGGGTTGGCCACCTGTCCGTCAGTTCAGTCTCCATAAACGAAGAAAAGAACAGGAGTCTAGTCAATAAACAAAGGGGAAGAGCATCATATTTCAAGAGCAGTGGTATGCTTTATATGCGGTGTCAAAGCAGATGTCGTGCTTTCTCTGCTGTATCTCTTCTCTTTGGTTCTTTCCCGAGCTCTTTCCCGTGACTTGAATCTAATATCTTTTAATTTCTTGTCGTTCTGTATGCACCTTCCTGCAGTTTTCACTGCTGCCAATTTAACACTAGTTTTTCTTGTATTCTTTCTTTTGCGTTGGATCCTGGATTGTTGTTTTACAATGGAATGTTCGGTTAATAGACAGACAGATAAAACTTCATCTTCTCATACCTTTTCCTCGGAAACCGTAAAAAAATCATTTGATCTTCCCCTGCCTGTATCAGGATGCTGGAAAGCCAATAAAGAGTGTGAGTTTGTGTTTAGATGGGATGGAAAGACTGCAAGTAATTGGTCAATTGCAGAGCGGGATATTTTAAGCAGCCATTCGACTGCTATACTTGGTTGGTCAAATCCAAGCCTATCTTGTAGACCGAAAAATTTGATGGCAGTTTCAACGGCTAATCTCATTCTCATGTCTCTCGGTCCTCTTGATGTGACAACCTTGATATGTCTATTCTTTGAAGATGGTCATCTACGCAGTAGCAAATTGAGTAAAGAGGAGCCGCGTTCGGAAATTAGAGATCTCGACGTTTCGATCCCTACTCTGGGATCATCATCAGGAGACAATTAGAAGCGTGAGGAAATGTGTAAGATGCCCGAGCAGTTAAATATGGATCAGTAGGTTTTAGGTAGGAAAGGTAATAAACAGGTCGGTTTAGTAAATCTTAAAATTTTTAATTTCGTTTGTTTAAAATTTTTCAAAAATGGGATTGAAATTTTTTTAGGGTTTTTAAGGAAAATTTTAATTTTATCTCAAAATTTTTCTAAAGTAAGTTAATTAAAACTTTTAATTTTAATTCTTAAGTTACGTTTAAAAATTTTCCTTTTAAAGGTTTTAAAATATTTAATTAAAAGTTTTTTAAAAATGAACTTTTTAGAAATATTAATATTATTTTATTTTATAGGTTTTTAAAAATATTTTAATATAAAATTTTTAACTTAATTATTTAACTTTGTTAATTTAATTTATTAAATGTTTAAAAGTTTTTAAAATTTTTTTATTTATTAAATGTTTAAAAGTTTTTAAAGGTTTCTTTATATATAAAATAATTTAAAATTTAAAATTTTTAAATTATTATTATTTTTTATTTTATTTTTATTTTTTATTTTTTATTAAAATTAACCTAAACCTAAAAACTAGAACTATTAGAAAAGCCCTAGAAGGAGGAGGGGATGACCAGTTAGAAGAAGGCCAAGGACTTTTGAAGGACCTAAGAAATTTGATAGGTTTTCAGAAGTCCACAGAGGGCTTTAGGGGAAAGGTGAGGCAGGAAACGAAGTCTTAAGAATTGGTTTGAAGGCGTTTAATGGTTTGTAAGGAGCAAAGGAGAGGTTTCCAGGAATCACTGATTCTGGCACCATCATCTCGGTTAAGGCAGTGCTCATTGAGGTTGATCTCAATCTTCTCTCTTATCTTTCTTTTGGTCAGATTGTCCTCTCTGGCGATGAATTTTGCATCTTCGAGACAAATGTGGTGCTTAGTAAGGTGCGCATGCTCCGCGAGGGCATATTTCTTATGTCTATCATGTCTGAGATCTGCGCTATGTTCTTTGAATCTAGTCTCCATGGATCGTTCGATTTCTCCTATATATAACACGCCGCAGGAACATGGAATGGAATAGACCCCTTTGTAGGCTTTTGGATCAATTGGATTTTTGAGGGAGTCGACAAAGTTCCTAATGGTATTGGGAGGGGTGAAGAAGACCTGGATTTTATGTCTTCTTAGGGTTTTGGCGAGTCTATATGTGGTGCCCTTAATGTAAGGAAGGGAGACCTTGTTCAGCATGGGGTCGTCGTTATTGTCCAAGGTCTTCTTCTTTCTAGGTTTCTTGGAGGAGGAAACTATCTTCCTAAATTGTCCTATACTATAACCGTTATCCTTAAAGACTTCAGCGAGATGTTCAATCTCTTCTTTGATGTGTTCGTTGTCAGAGATTCTCAAAGCTCTTGTCACGAGGGTATGTATAACTCCGACTTTTTGAGGACGGAAATGGTGGGAGTTGGCATGTAGATATCTATCCGTGTGGGTTTTCTTCCTATAGACTTGGTGGGATATCGAGCCATCCTCCTTTCTTGAGATAAGGACGTCGAGAAAATGTAGTTTGTTGTCCCATAGTGAACTTAATGTTGTCGTTTAGGTTATTAAGATGTTGAAGAAATTGATCCAAGGTGTTTCGCCCGTGTGGCCATATCACATCCATGTCATCGACGTAACGTTTCCATCTTTTCGGTTTGAGGGGGAAGAGTTCCACGGCACGTTTCTCAAACATTTCACGTCTTCTTCACCCCTCCCAATACCATTAGGAACTTTGTCGACTCCCTCAAAGATTCAATTGATCCAAAAGCCTACAAAGGGGTCTATTCCCTTCCATGTTCCTGCGGCATGTTATATATAGGAGAAACCGGACGATCCATGGAGACTAGATTCAAAGAACATAGCGCAGATCTCAGACATGATAGACATAAGAAATCCGCCCTCGCGGAACATGCGCACCTTACTAAGCACCACATTTGTCTCGAAGATGCAAAAGTCATCGCCAGAGAGGACAATCTGACCAAAAGAAAGATAAGAGAGAAGATTGAGATCAACCTCAATGAGCACTGCCTTAACCGAGACGATGGTGCCAGAATCAGTGATTCCTAGAAACCTCTCATTTGCTCCTTACAAACCATTAAAAGCCTTCAAACCAATTCTTAAGACTTCGTTTCCTGCCTCACCTTTCCCCTAAAGCCCTCTGTGGACTTCTGAAAACCTATCAAATTTCTTAGGTCCTTCAAAAGTCCTTGGCCTTCTTCTAACTGGTCCTCCCCTCCTCCTTCTAGGGCTTTTCTAATAGTTCTAGTTTTTGGGTTTAGGTTAATTTTAATAAAAATAAAAAAATAAAAAATAATAATAATTTAAAATTTTTAAATTAAAAATTATTTTATATATAAAGAAACCTTTAAAAACTTTTAAACATTTAACAAATAAAAATTTTTAAAAAACTTTTAAACATTTAATAAATTAAATTAACAAAGTTAAATAATTAAGTTAAAAATTTTATATTAAAATATTTTTAAAAACCTCTAAAATAAAATAATATTAATATTTCTAAAAAGTTCATTTTTAAAAAACTTTTAATTAAATATTTTTAAAACTTTTAAAAGGAAAATTTTTAAACATAACTTAAGAATTAAAATTAAAAGTTTTAATTAAAATTAAAAGTTTTAATTAACTTACTTTAGAAAAATTTTGAGATAAAATTAAAATTTTCCTAAAAACCCTAAAAAAATTTAAATCCCATTTTTGAAAAATTTTAAACAAACAAAATTAAAAATTTTAAGATTTACTAAACCGACTTGTTTATTACCTTTCCTACCTAAAACCTACTAATCCATATTTAACTGCTAAGAAATCTTACACATTTCCTCACGCTTCTAATTGTCTCCTCATGATGATCCCAAAGATCGAAACTTCGAAATCTCTAATTTCCGAAGGCAGCTCCTCTTTACTCAATGTCTATTCTTGCTCCCAGAAGGACGACGAATGCTATACAGATCCATGAAATCCTTTGAATGCATGTTACCAGATGATTTTCTTTGAGATTTCTCGCTATTCTTGTCTTGTTCGCGTTGTACTGTATTTCTCTTCTCAAATTCTGCAGATTGAACATGATCAGCTTCTAGGAAACCTGGTAACTGAAACATATCTGACACAACATTAACGGGAACCTTATCTGGAAATAAGTTTGAATATACATGCTCGGGCATAACAGAGCAAGGCATTTCTGATGTCGTAAGAAGGGGAAGCGATTGGTCGATTGCTGCCCTCTGAGAACATTCTAACGGATCTGTCGCGGGATCAATTATGGGTTCCTTATAGAAGTTATAGCCAATAGTTTCATCTCTAACTAAGAACGGACCAGTTGAATCACCGTACATTGCATTGGAATACGTTCTAGGACATTGAAGCCCATACTTCGTGTTTTGCTCCAGAGAAATATCTTCTGAATGGGATTTAATGGAGCTGAAAACGTCACACTCATACAAAGCATCACAGTCCACATGATCCCATGCTTCTCTAGGGATTGCATATTCATTGAAGCCAAAATAATCATTCTCGTCCTCAAATAAGTTCATCTCATAACAAGTGCTGAAATAATCCATATTTTCCTGGCCTTCCCCGGAAAAACTTAACCTACTGGCACTTGCAAAGGGCATAACTAAACTGCTTCTGGATAGAAACCCTAGGATGTGGATAAAAGGTCTATGCATTTGTCCTTTAGATACCATTAAAGCTTTCTTTATGAATTCAAGTGGCAAGTATTTGTGGGCGACTTCTTTACACAACGAGATGCATCGACAGGCATTCTAGCTTCCCAGTGAAGCCAAGCTGCAACACCACAGTAGATGTTAAGCCAAGAGATGTTAAAGAAAAGCATATGATTAAAAACTATTCAGTAGATCTGTGAAAGAAAACGTTTTCGCTCCCATTATAAATTTTATAAAGAAGCATTGAGCTGGTAGGCAGTGTGGTAAAATACGTTGTATCTTACAAAGATCGCCAGGCGCGTGAAATTGTTAATAGATTCGAGCTCTCGATGAACACTGAGAAAGAAAGGTTGCGCGGTAATTTTACTAACTTTCGGGAGTGGGGGTTAGTTTCCAGTAAACAGTGGACAGTTACTATATTTATTCATAAACCAGCATATTGATTCGCGCACTACACTATCTGAGTAAACCTACTCTACTACTGAAATTGAAACATTCCAACTGAATTATTCTCCGACAGCTAAAATGAAGTAGAACTGAGAATACCTCATTTAAGTTAACAGTGCCTCCAATATCGCGGAGATGTACAGAGAATTTATCAAACAAAACAGCATGCAAACTTTGCTGCGTTTCTCAACCGACTAGTGAACTGAGTGATACCTCTCCATATTTTCAGCAGAGGAGAAAGATAGGGATCCCTTCTACTATATATTTATTTCCAAATTCATACTTCCTAACGTGTCGGACAAGTAACAACGTAATGTCTGGGTCAGTCGGAAACGTTTATAACTTAAATTAAATAAATGCTCACAACCCAACTCCGCCTGGTTGATCATGACACATCCAAGTTCCAGGGGTTAAATTTGACGGGAGTATACCCGTATTTAGGTTTTTTACCCGTCAAATACGGGTGAATATGGAAAAAACCCGTCATCTAAGAAGGGTATTTTTTAAAAACAGTAGTAGTTTTGACGGGTATTTATAAAATTTGCCAGTACCTAATTTTTATATATATATTATATATATATATTACCAGTTGTAAAGGCCAGCTATCAAGATGACTTCTCAAGGTGTCACTTCTAATTTCTACACAGTAACACACATAAAGCTGCGAGATGACTTCTTAACAATATATTGTTGAAAAAATAGGATTAATAAATATTTCTTCCAAGTTCCACCTGGCACCCACATAAAGCCTCGAGATGACTTCTTACAATTATATTGTTTAAAAAATAAGATTAATAAATATTTCCAAGAAAACGTGATAATAAATAATGAAAATGACACACAGTCAATCAATTTCGACTGCAATGTGAATGAGGCTTAAGCCTTAGAATTATACACCCATATTTTTCGAGTCCTCGTCGGCGTGGGAGCATTTAACTCTACCATTTAATTTCTACCAACCGCACCAGCTGAAGGCTTGAAAGTTGAAGCTATGAATGAAAGATTGAAACCCTTTACAGGTTTACTTTGGTCGGGACTCCAAGCATGGAATTTTGAAACCAACTCTGGTCTGGACTCGAAGCTTGAAAGTTTGAAAGGGTTACTCTAGTCAGGACTCAAGCGTGGAGGTCGCCGTGGGTCGAGAGTGCAGTTGCAGGCGGCAGGCGGATTAAGAGTGGATACCGGTCAGCAACCGCTTCCTTCTTCAACCAAGTAAGCATTATGCCATCGAATTCATGGTTTTTTTGCAGATGTATGTGTCCATGGATACTCTGTTCTGGATACTCTGTTCTGCACTCGTTTTGCGCTACTCTGTTCTGCACTCGTTTTGCACTACTCTGTACCAATTTCATAAAACTGTTCTGCACTAATTAAAAATGATCATATGCATGTAAAACAATGGCTGAACATTAATGGCTGAAAACAATGCTTACATTTCTGCTACTTATAACTCCTCAATCATTTGGCAATCTATTTTGTAATGAAATGATTCTACAGCAATCAAATGAAACCTCTCTGAATGTTACTTCTGTACTATGAAATCAACAAGAAGACTGAACTTGAATATGAAAATGTTAAACCTTCTATCGTAATCAAATGAAATGCTACTTCTGTAACTGAAATCGAATGAAATGCTACTCCTGTAAATGGAATACTGCTTCTGTAAATGAAATGAAATGCTGACAATGTAACTGAAATCGAATTCTTGCTTAGAGATAACGTTTAAAGCTGAAGATGGAATCTATGCTAAATGCAATGTATATCGCTCTATTTCCATCGAAGGGGGCCCTGCCTTCGTTGTCAACATATCGATTCTTTAATCAATACATACTAAAGAATGAATAGCTTACAGCAAACTTCTAATGACAGAAATCGTGTCCATAAACAGCTCTAATTACTTTATTGAGAAAGAAGAACAATATAAGCACTGGAAATTCTATCTATATTCCATTCTTCTATCTAATCTATGCTCTGTCTATCTCTATTACATCTCTCGAGCATATCAGCTCTTTATATAACATTTCAGCTCAGTTACAATGCATGGCTTTGCGCCCTAGATATGCAAGTGGTTACAAAACGGTTTCGGTCCCCTTACCCTGCGCCTCTTAATGGTCATTTTTCCTGTCATATTGACTCCAAAACCTGTTATACTGACCACACATTGACAAAAATACAAAATGACAACCCTACTAGGTCATGGCTAGATGCCAACCAAACAACCAGTCTATCTGACTTAATAGCGACCATTGAAAAATACCATCATTCCCTGCCTCCTTCGAGGAGCCAGATGGTATATCAAAAAAGAACAACATAGAGAGACTAAAAAACAATTATATAAAGATAAACTAGCAGGAATACTAGATATCAACGGATGACCCACGAGCATAAGACTAACATTCCCATTACCTGAGGTTAATGGGATTCAGGGAGAGACTAGACATTCCTTGAGTTGCGTGGTGAGTGTCGGGAGCTCGAATTATGGAGCCAATGGAGGGACCTACCCTAGATGTTGGTCCTTCACCTGCCAATATGCTAGTGATTGCCAATTGTGAACAAATGTAGCATTGGTCGACTGTCATGTCTTCCCTGCATTGGAAGAGGCCATATATTCTGTCAGGACTTTGGCCATACACAGAGATGTTAAACCCAGTTTGGTTCGCCCCTTCAATAAGACTATTAAAGACTCTGTAGATTGCTCTCAAATGTACTGCCTTCTGTATAGTTAAAGTTATGGTCGCATTTAGTAGTGGGTGTCTCTGTGATTGCATTGCAAATCTGTCCTTGAAAAGTAATATTGATGAAGATCTGAACCACAATAATTAAGCCGAATCGGAGAATAGTTTGGCCGATCAGAGGAGAGCGTGCATAATCCCTTCCATGGAACTTCATATTCTCAACGACTCTGATCACCATAGGACACTGGCGAACATGTCCACAGTTCAGATATCTATAATGTTAGAAAAAATTATTATCCTCTGCGCATTTTATTCAGATTCAGTACTATTCTAACATCAGGAACCATTTCGAACCACCAATATTAACCATTTAGAACAACCAACTAACTTAAAAATAAAATAAATAAACCTAATCCATGAATGGCAGGAGGCTGCCATATTCCTCATGTTTGATGTTGACTTTTGCAGGAGAAAGGGGTGCCCAATATTGAAGGCAAGTGCATCTAGTTTCAAATGCATAATGTGAGTCTCCATTTGGTGCTCATTTCACAACTTGACAGAATGGAGGTCCCCCTCTGTTTTCTGTTCCATCTCCGTCAGAAGCTAGCTAATAGAGCATTTGACCACCAAGAAGTAAGTTACATCATTCACAAGTGCATTTTTTGGTGAAAGGAGTTGAAATGCTGCCACTGCAGGGCTACAGCTTTGGAGATCACGCTGTGACTAATTTAACATTAAGCTCATATGCAAATAAATCCTTTGACTTGTTTATATGAAAAATTAAAGATTCATACATAACGTGCAGAGTCGACTGATTTAACTTTCCTTTAGATTTTAAACCAAATTAGGACAGCATAGCGTCTTACTTCTGATATGTGGCTGAGAGGACTCTGTGGTGGCAGTTTTAGCTGAGACAAGCTAATCTGGAGTCTCCTCCTCGATGTAGACTGGTCTATCTCCCAGAAGCTTGTCCATGTCACTTAATATCTTCTTTAATTTTAAATTGGGCTACCCTTTTGCAGGGCTGTAACAGCCCATTTGCAGCCCCATTATCCTACC
>LPNX011144742.1:0-35680 GCA_001517045.1 Pseudotsuga menziesii | reverse complement strand
ACATTGGATTGATTTACATTGTGTCTTTTAGGCACTGGTCACTAATTACCTTCGCGTAGAAGATCTACTTGTGTCTCGCAGAATAGCTAATAAGAGCTCTGCCCTTGGAGATTACGACACTCCAAAGCAGTCAGAATTGTGACTAAGGTGACAATGGTCACTCTTCTATACATTTGTTCATTGGACACTAGCCCTGGTAGTTCATCCAGTAATAGGTTGGGTGGAGAGTTGTCCCCCCAAATTTTGTTGCTGCTGCTAACTGGCTGAATGCTGAAGTTGGAGCTTCCTTGTTCAAGTAGAGCTTATGGACTTCTTCTAGCTTCTAGATAAGTATGTCTTTTCCTAAATTTTAATTGTAATATTCATCCCTTTATTAATTGGCTAATTGTATTAAATCGGAAATTATATTTACAGTTATGGATTAGTTTAAGTGCAGTCTTTGTTATCTTGAATAAATAACAACAAATATTATATTTATTATCATTTTATAAATTGATACATAATTAAGATTCTTACAATCTGCAGAATGTAATCTATTTTTATATTAATAGAGTATTGATTATTTTTAAAAAACGATTTTTAATTTTGATAGGAAATAAGTGAGGTTGGAAAGGTTGGGGTTGCTGAATGTAAGGAAATGCCTCCGTTATTTTTAATTTGTTTATGGTAAAGTTGATTTTAGCTCAAATCATTGTTAGCTTTTGTACTATGACTGTTGATGAATAGTAAGATCAAAGAATTCTAGAATGTTGTATGCCATGGGGTTTTTAAGAATTTTGGGCTTACGACATAGCCCTACGTCAAAATCACACAGTACCCCCGAAAAGGACAAAAGTTCAACAGTTAGTGAAATTTAGCAAATAGAGGAGAAAATTTTGAGCAATGATGTGTATCAGCCTACCTATCAACCTGCAAAATCGCTAGAAAGGTGTCGACGTGTTGTTAATCACTCAAAATACTGAATAAGAAACCCTCAATGGGGATTTATGATAATCCGAAAGAAACCAGATACGGAAGTTCAAGAAGAATTATGGATGGGGAAAATTACAACGAAATCAGAATTTTGGAACCCCAAAAACCCTAACCTCAAGCTCTGGCCAGTCAGCGTGTGCTCGCAACTAAAATGTGAAAAGCAATGAACATGAAATCAAGAAAACAAGAATCACACACAGGAGTGTTTGCAGCTAATGCAAACTGTACACTATTAATATATGGACTGTGTATATATAAGACAACAATGGGTTCACAGCTGAGTTTTCTGGAATTGGCTCTTCTCTGGAAGAGAGCTCATCCCTATTATGATGTCATATAACTTCGAGGCCCTCCTCCAGATTGCTGAAGTAGGTTTATCTGTTGCAGTGTTTTTGCTGTCTCTGAGAAATAGCTTTAAAGCTTCATTTTGAAAGAAAACCGTATAAGGTGGTTGAAATTTTATTGTAAATTTTGATGTAATTGCTGCCAGAAAGGATGCTACTTAATAGCTTCTCTGTCTTAACAAATGACAGAAAGACTCTGTCCTCTACAGTGTCAAGGGGTCAAGGAGGCACATGAGTTACAGTATGTATATTTGGATTTCTCCATTAATATCAAATATAATGCTTTTTAGGAAAAAGAAAACAATTTTAGAAAGAGAACACGATAAATATATATTTAGTATGCTATAAAAATGTAAAAATAATTTGTTAAAGATTAGTTGAGACAAGCTAATCTGGAGTCTCCTCCTCGATGTAGACTGGTCTATCTCCCAGAAGCTTGTCCATGTCACTTAATATCTTCTTTAATTTTAAATTGGCATCCTGGATGATAAGGGGAAGGTATCTAGTTATTTCTTTTATCTTTTTTAGTAACTAGAAATAATTCTGTCTGGGCTTTCTGTTTTAACATGAATTTTCTTCAAAGTTATCTCAGCAGAGTCCCTCTTTTGTATTACCTCTAGTGTTGCATGTCTAGGCCGAGTCACTCAGAGTTGACTCATTTTTGTGCATGAACGCCATTGGTACTTTTCAATAGGGGTGATCGGTGGCTTACTTATTTTTTGACGGGTAAAAATAAATAATGAATGTCATTTTTTTGACGGGTAAACATAAATATTAAACGTCATAGGAAGGGTAGTTTCAAAAGAAACCCGTCACATAAAAATTGCTTGACGGGTAAGGGTGCCCGTCAAATTTAACCCTTGCATGATCCAACCTTCAACTAGAACATTTTGTGCATAGAAAATCGGGTATGTGGTCCTGGAAAGAGGCATCTGCAACCTTATCTGATAGAACGCCTTTCTTCTGCTCTTGAAATTCGGACACACAGTGAGTCAGACATTGAATTTTGATCAATTTTTGAGGATAGGTTGTACAAAAAATTAGACCTCCTTCACCCGAAAATATCAAAACATGGCAAAAATTGAGTAATAAATGCTGCTGCTGCACTGTGGGCAGTTGGACCATTCACCCACACTGCAGCCGTATCAGCATTTATTACTTTGTGTGTTAAATATTGTTCATTACATGTCAACATCTGGATGTTGTTTGAGCAATGCAATTGCCTCAAAAATGTGCAATAATAAGAAGATAAGTTGTTGTCAAAGGGTCAATCAAAGGGTCGAATGGTTGAAAATGGGGAAACTAAAATTAGATTGGTGTTTTGAGAAAAATGACCCTAAAAAGTGCATAGATTAAATTTTTTCAGTGGTGTTGATCCGCGTAGGATAAACGTTCACCAAAACGCCCCGCTTTGCTGGCGAATTTTGTATAGAAACTGGTTTAGATTGTTAACGGAAAGTGTTATTTTTTCAATTAAAAAATTTCTGCGATTAGATTTAGTTGATTTATACGAAATGGCCTATTTCAAAACGACCCAGAATGCCCAAATTGTAATTTAAAACGTCGAAATCGTTTTTTCAGCAAAATATTCTCTGCCAGATTTCGGGGGGCAATTTGGTGAACCCTTATACTGCTCCATGTTGATCTGGCCTTCTACCTTGAGTACCATAACAAATGAGCTACCAATTTAGAAGGAAAGGCCAAGGAAGGGTCAATTTCAAAAACCCTTTTCAGGCTATCACAAATAGTCTTTTGAATAATAAACATAGACGAAGTTAGCAAAGAACTAAACACATTTAACATTTAGCCATAAGAGAGTTGGTTTGAAACAAATGAGAGTTTAGTTTAGAGAGAGTTGAACACATTTAACGAATTTGGTTTGAAGAAATGAGAGTTTAGTGAAACACTTGTGGCGAAGATGTCAAAAGAGCCTCAACCCCCATTATGAGGGATGTTTGGAAAGAAGCACTTCAAGCATCTTGCAGACATAGAAGAGTCAATGAAAGAGGACATTGATGTCTCTAAGGAAATCCAAGCTCCATAAAATTCCAATTTCAATGAAGAATTTAGCCTACATGATATTGTTGATTAGTTTAATGTCTTGAATAAAATGTTAGATTTGACAAATTTTTGATAAGATATATTAGTATTGTTTTTATTTTCAATCTTTGTTTTAGAAATAAAATCTCTATATATAATGTTTTTAATATGATCTATTTAAAAATATATGGTATATTTTTTCGTTAATTTATGTGAATCCTAATATTTAGGAATATAGTATGAAATGGTATCATTTTATACAAAAAAATCTATGAAAATATATTGAAAATGGTTGTAAATGTCTTTATTTTATAGAATTTCTTAGAATTTTGTCAATAAAAAAGTCTTATTTTGCCTATAAAAATGTCTTATTTTAAAGAAAAATTGCAATATATATGTGTGTGTGTGTGTGTGTGTGTGTGTGTGTGTGTGTTTCAATATAACTTGCTTCTAAATGTATGGTATTTTGTTAAATGTCTAAAAACACACTTGAAAATAGAAAGTAATAATTTTTTTATGACAAAGATGATTCAAAGGCAAAAAAAATGCCTTAAAATGAAAATGTGTGATACTGGTATCAACCCTTTTTTAAATGGAGATAAAATTAGCTACTAAAATTAGGAGAGAGAAAAACGAGAACTGTGTCGAGTTCTCGTTTCATAGTATAAGTGGTTTTCTATCTCTTGGGTTAAATTTCCACAAGGTATTAGAGCCTTTGTAGATTGATTTCTCTCCTTTCTTATTGCTATTGCAGGTTCAACATCTTGACTGGGAGCGCATTCTGCTGACTGGAGGGCACAGTTTCTGAGCTATGGACCAATCTCAGAAGATCATCTTGACTCCATTCAATTTCTTTGAGTGGAAAGCTTAGATGGAGATATTTTTGAGAGCAAAAGGTCTCTACAGGGTAACTATGGAAATAGAGGGAGAGCCCAATGTAGTTGCAGAGAAAATTAAATGGCACAACAGGAGGGATGAGGCCTATGGTATTTTTTGTCTGAGCATTTCAAGAGACCTCCTCTTCCATCTTGATGGATTGACATAACCTAATGAAGTGTGGGAGAAGCTAGAAGATATTTTTGGAAAGACAGATGAGATGAGAGGACATCAAATTGAGAATGAGCTGATCTCCTTGAGTCCTAGTAGCTTAGAGTCATTGCAACTCTACTTTTCCAAGTTTAAGGCCCTTGTTTTGCAGTTGAAACAGTCTGGGATCGAAAAGAAGGAAGAGAAACTAGTTTTGGCCATAACTTCTAAGCTTGATCCTGACTATTTAGTGTTTGTTTCGACCTTCCATACCACCAAGTTGGTAGCTCGAGCCTGGAAGATGCCTAAGATTGCAGAGTTCATGGAATCCCTCACACGGGAGCAAGATAAATTGGTGATGATGGGCACCATCAAACCTTCCAAAGACCAAGATTTGGTTGCTGGAGATTCAAAGGTGGATTCAAAAAGTAAGAAAAATCTAAAAAACCACCTGAGCAAAAGAGAGACAAGAACAAGTCTCAAGAGGAGCCCCAAGGTTCCAAGAAGAACTCCCAGAAGAAGAATAACAAAGGAGAAATGAACAAGTGCACATACTGCATTAAGGGCTATCATCCTGAGAGCTCTTGTATGAAAAACCAAATTGACATGTTGCCCCAAATCCTAAAAAAGAATAACATCTCCCTTCCTGATTGCTCAAAGAAGAGGGAAGGAAGATCAAATTCAGAGGACACGGAGAGAGTACATCCCTTGGTTGTTGGCACATCAAGCTCACCTAGCTTCATCATAGACTCTGGAGCTTCTAGACATATGGTTTTGACAAAAGAGATATTCTCCTCTCTTAACATGTCGAAAGGTCCACCAATAGTTTTGGGAGATGACTCTCTCACTGACAGTTTGGGAAAGGGAAGGATTGAACTTGACCATGGTAAGTTCAATAATGTGTTGTATGTTCCAGGTCTTGCCTCTAATCTCTTATCAGTGTATCAGATGACTCATACTGGGTCTCCAAAGAAGTTCATATTCTCCCCTTATGATGTTGAAATCACTGATATTTTGAATGGTAAAGTCATAGCAAAAGGTGTTGTAGATCACACTTCGAAGGTATACAAGTTTTCCCATTTTCTACCCTACTCAAATCCCTCTGCTCTTCTTAATCATGCTAATGAAGCAAGCAAGCTTTGGCATGAAATATTTTGCCATCTTAACTACAAGTATCTTTCTTATTTTATTGAAAAATATATGGTCATAGGGTTACCAAAGATCAAGTTTTCTAAGGGAGTCTGTCAATGTTGTATCCTAGGAAAACACCCAGAGCACAAGTATGAGAAAGCTAGTCATGAGAGAACCTCTGCACCTCTTGAGCTGATCCACAATGAAATTGCTGGTCCATTCCCTCATATGTTCATGACTCAAGAAAAATATGCACTGACCTTCATAGATGACTTTTCCAGGTATTGTTGGGTTTACTTCCTAAAGCATAAGTCTAAAGTTTTTGACCTCTTCAAAGTCTTTAGAGCCTTGGTTGAAAAGCAGTCTGGGAGGAAACTCAAGATCCTCAAATCTGACAATGGTGGTGATTATGTCAATTCTAACTTCATTCAGTATTGTAAAGATGCAGGTATTCAGATGCATCATTCAATCCCTTACACACCACAGCAAAATGGTGTTGCTGAGAGAAAGAGCAGATCACTGAAGGAGATGGCAACCTGCATGATGGAGGCTAAGACTTTGCCACCAAATTTTTGGGCTAAGGCTATACAATGTGCATCCTACATCCATAATAGGGTGCCTCATAAGAATCTTGATGGTATGACTCCTTTCAAATATTGGAGTGGGCACAAGCCAGATGTGACCCATTTCAGTATTTTTGGCTCAAAGGCTTGGGCTAGAATTCCAACTAAAAACAGGAAGGCTTTGCAGCCCCAAAGCCAAGAGTGCCTATTTTTTGGGTATTCTAAAGATTCAAAAGGGTACAAGCTGATCAACTTGAGCACTAACAAATATTTCATTGAAATAAGTGTTCAATTCCAAGAAGAGCCTTTAGTAGGAGTTGAAGTTGGAGAGTCTTCTTCACCACTAGATCAATTGATTGTAAGTGGAGAGACTAATGAGTTTGCTGATAATGATGATTTGATTGCATATCCTAACAGTCCTAAAAGACCAAAATGGGAATCAAATACCATTCATGCAGCTGGGGAACTAGATGGAAATCCTAGTGACACTAGGAGGACTAGATATCAATTTGAGAGTGCCCTTTGTGTGAAAGATCCTTTATTTGTTGAGAAGTGCTATATGATGGTTGAATTAGATCCACAAACATATGAATATGCAGCAGATGATCCAATATAGAAAACATCCATGAAAGAAGAATTCAGCTCGCTCCAGAATAACAACACTTGGGAACTGGTTGATCTTCCCCCAGGGAGGAAGCTAGTTCAATGTAAGTGGATTTTCAAGAATAAGTTTGTTGCTGATCATTCACATTTGAAATATAAGGAAATATTGGTATCCAAGGGATACTCACAAGTACATGGTATTGACTACAATGAAACCTTTGCACCAGTGGCAAAGATGGACTCCATAAGGCTAGCTCTTGCCATTGCAGCTTCGAAGCAGTGGGAGGTACATCACATGGATGTGAAGTGTGATTTCCTAAATGAAGATATCACTGAAGATATTTACATGCAACAACCTGAAGGGTTTGTTTCTAATCATTGTATGGGATCAAGCAAGCCCCCAGGGCTTGGTATGCCAAGATTGATGGCTTTTTGCTATCACTAAGTTTTGTTCAATGCAAGTCTGATCCTAATGTCTATTTAAAGCTGATTCATGGTTATTTGATGACTATTGTCTTGTATGTGGATGACCTTCTGATTACAGTAATTTCAAAGAAAGATATTGCCTCCTTGAAGGTTGCAATGAACCATGCATTTTCTATGACATATTTGGGATTGTTGAGCCAATTCTTGGGTCTCGAAATTGCTCAATCCCAACATGGAATAAAAGTAAATAAGTACAAGTATGCTCTAGATTTTTTGAACAAGTTGAACATGAAATATTGCAAGCCAAGAAAGACTCCCTTCATTTCAGGATTTAAGCTTGAAGAAGCAGGTTCTTCTCCTATGGTAAATAATACACTGTATAGGCAGTTGATTGGTTGTTTGATTTATCTTACACACACTCGACCTGATATATATTATGCATTTGGTGTGGCTTTGAGATACATGGATCAGCCTCATGAGATCCATTGGAGATCAGCCAAAAGGATCCTAAATTTTTTTCAAGGAACAAGAACTCATGGGATCTTCTACAAAGCAAAATCTGATCTTGATTTGATTGGGTTTACTGATAGTGATTGGGCAGGTGACAACATAGATCAAAAGTCTACATCAGGATATGTGTTCATGCTTGAATAAGGACCAATTAGCTGGTCAAGCAAGAAGCAGAGTTCCGTAGCACTCTCATCGACAGAAGTAGAGTATAGAGGAGTTGTAAATGCAACAACTCAATGTTTGTGGTTACAGGGGATACTTGGAGAGTGTGGTTTCGAATAAGAGTTTTCAACTATTATCTACTGTGATAATCATATCACCATTTGAATATGTAATGATCTAGTTCATAGATAGCAAACCAAGCACATTGAGATCCATATGCATTACATCTGACATCTTGTGCATGATGGCACCATTGATCTACTCTTCCGTGCATCTTTAGAACAAGTAGAAGACATCTTTACCAAATTATTTTGTGAGAAGACCTTCAGAAATCTCAAATCACTGCTGGGGACTGATGATCATGCTATGAAGCATGATTGCTGACAATATTTCCAAAAATTTTGTTTTTCCTGTCCATGTTTAAGGGAGGATTTTCCCACTGGGTTTTTGCCTCTTTCCTTGGTTGTATGGACAAGCAGTATGTAAAAGGTGACTAAGCCTTGTTGCTAGGCCCTATATTTTTCTGATATTTACTCCTAAATTCAAGATTAATTCTGGGTGTTAGAACAATCAACCCATAGTTACCTACCTTAGAAATTAATTTTAATTGTTTTTTTCTTATTACCTAGTTTCCTAGATTCCACTCTATGCTAGTTGCCTTCTACAAGTCCTAGAAGTCAACAAATGTTAAAAATGAGTCATGGAGTTCTTGGGAATCATCCTGGAAACCCAATTTAGCATGTCTACTTTATTCTAGATCCTCCAAAGAGCATATCTACTTTTTCTGAAAAGCTGCATGTTTTATTGAGATTTAAGGCAAAAGGAAAAGCTAGACTAGGTGTAGTTGACTTGTTTTTTGACCACATCATACTCCCTCCTTTTATCCTAATAAAAGCATGTATGAGTTTTCTTTCCATCCCTCATTAGCTTTCCTACTTTACTTAGCCAATTCATGAGCATCTTGGTATATTTGGGAACTGCTTTATGCACGTATGGGGGATTTGACTAGATTAAGTAAGCCTCCTTTTTTACCATTTCGAATGGGATCCTTATGCATTCGAATCTATAATGTAATTATATATTGCAGAATCCTATTACTTCATAAGGTTGGATATTTTACACTTATTGAATACATATCAGTGTTATGCTCCAATTTCAGTCTCCTTTGGTGTGAATTTTGCATGTTTGATTAGCAATTTTGTGAGTGTAATTGTTCTATCTCTTGGGTTCAATTTACACACACCTCACATCCATTTTCTAAGTGAATCTCATAATATTTGGGATATAAATGAATCCTTCATGGAGTGAGTGGGTGGAGGCCAAAGAAATCACCCTTATGTTGTTGGATTGAGATCTGGTTTAGAGGCAAGTTTGAGTGGGTTTATGTGTGAAGAGATTCTTGTGAGTGAGGAGTGTTGTAAGTCCATTGTGGAAGAAAAAGATGGAAATATCAAGGATTTGGTTTTATATTTTTCTCCTTTATTCATTAATACAAAATTGTTTCACTTTCCCATAGTTAATTTGTGTAAACATCAATTAAAAATTATTAGATTCCTTGATCACTAGCATAGATCGTTAATTTTTCATGATGCTCTCATCTTGTTATGTTGTTTCTTGATATTTCATTGTAGGTATTAAATATTGCATGCATAACATTGGAACAAGGACAAAAAGCATTCATATCTGAGGTCTGAGAGTAGTTTCATGTTGGGTAAATTAACTATCTAGGGAAAGGATATGTTGCTGAGGTTTTTTTTTCTATGATTTTATCATACAGGGTAGAGGAACAAGCGGTGTCCACATCGGTTACAGAATTCCTTGAAACAAAATTGGTGATCATACCGGAGATAGCTTAATCCAGTAAGATCTAGGGCAGATCCAGTCAGATCTAGAGCAGATCGAGTTAGATCTATAATTGTTTTTAACTTTCTCACTTGTGAATTTACATTGTCTTCATTAGCTCATTTCAGTGGATAAGGTGAGTGATCCATCTTGTCACTCTGTCAATTACCTCTTTTGCATGTTGTTTTTACTTATATTAGTCTATCTCATTTCAGTTCTTGGTATCTTGTGCAGATCTTTAATTTTTTCCCATTTACAGATCCGTCGATGCACTTACCCTGATTTAACAAAGGGCTGTTGAGCCAGAGGAGCCCTTTTCCTCTTGACATTCAGTTCCATCAGTGCATTTTTCCAGTTTACACAAATTGTGGTCAGCACCTTGTAGTAGTGGATGAAAAGCATCGATCTCATATCATCGCTTTGGTGCAGTCTTCTTCTGTGTGACGAGGTTGGTCACTATACTGCCTGCAATTTTTATTTTTTGATGTTGTTGTTTCTATGAAAATTTCTATTGTGTTTTGATTGAGATCTTGATTGTTGAGTCTGGTTGTTTTGACAATCTAATTCTCACTTGTTGAGCTCAGTTGCAAAACATTTATTTTCTCTTTTAGTAAAGGAGTCATAGTGAAAAGGAATTGTGTGAAAGTTCAATTTTGGATCTTGTGATTTGTGTGGTCCATTCTCTGAAAGGTTTATTTTGAAAAGAAAATCTTTAGTCTCTCTTAAATCAGTTTTCTTTAGCTGCTTTATGTTATTTATGTTTCAGAATTAGATTTGGAGATACAAAAAGAAAATTAGCTATTATGTTCTTGTTTATGCTTAGGAAAAGTGTATTCTTGGTTTCCTTGAGTAATTTAGGAAAGTATATCTTTTTGGGTGTTATTGAAATACTTTAGTTTTGATAAACATTAGAGGCTCTCTTTTCTTTTCTTGATTCAGAGAATTAGAGTTCTTATTGGTTAAAAAGTTGTGTTTGAAGAATTCTATAAAGAATTGTCTGTTATGTCTTGCAATTGAGTTGTTAAAGTAGCATTGAATTGGTGTGTTTTTTAAAGAAAACGAAATGGTCTCTTTGGTAATCTAGATAGTTCTGATTGAAGAAAAGAACCGCATGACATATATATTAAAATTTTCATTTTGAAATACGCTTCACAAAAATTCACTTACCATTTAGATAAAATAAATTGTATCCTAACCTAAAATTTATAGTGATTTGAGTGATAGGATATAAACGTGTTCCAACGTCTTTAAACATAGGAGTTCTCATTTCATGCCTAAAATGCATCCTGAGGTCTATGTGGTTCCTCCACGTACCATCAGTATATAGAACAAGCTTTCACATACCTTTGAGGTATATATAAAGGTACTTCATGTACTCGATTTTATATCAGAGGTGCCCTTTCGAACGGTTTTGCATTAGACACCACTAAGATGGATTTGATCTCCCACGTACCTTGTGTATACCGGGAGACCCTTCTAGGATTCCTTAACCATATGAGAAAATCCCTTTGGTCATCTTGTTGGAGAAATAAACCAAGAACAACACTCGGGGATCTACTATGTATGTATCATCCAGGTAATCAAGTGTTCAGGAAAGGTTATGGTCCCAATCCTCCTTGTTGTGTTTCACTGTTGGACCCTGTGGTATATCACGATTTGCGACAACTTGACAATCCTAGTGAGAGACTGGATATCTTCAGCCCATCCTATAATTTAAGTATTCTTGTAGCCTTAGCTTGCATAGGCTTTTTTGTGTGTGTTTTCTTCTTTTTTGACCTAGATTAGAAAATTTCAGCCATCACCCTCACTAAGAAAATCCTGAGGCATTCTCGTAGATTTCAGGTTTTACCACCTGAATCTCGTCCTATTGTGGAAGGACATGAAGGTGAAAACATGGAACGACCATATTCTGCTAATGCTCGTATAGAAAATACTTCATGTACTAAAACTAGAGAAGAATGATCTGTTTATGATAATCATTTGGTCCAACTGCCTCTTGCAGCTAACACATCCTTTCACTTTCCAACGGAAGGTTGAGCCGGCTCATCGAACTGGACATTCAATCACCCACCCAATGAAGCTATAGAAGCAGAATATGGTCCAAATGCTCCTTTTTGGAGAAACTCCCTAGGACAATCCATTGTTGAATATTGAACTAATACAACTGAACCAGAGCCATCTTTGCTTTCCCCTTTAAGACAACTCATCCAGAATGCTCTGTCAAATGAAGAATTTTTTTCGAGAATCTATTGAGAATTTGCACCAAAGTGCAGAAATAAAGCAAGTGAAGTATATCTCCTCTTCCTATTCCTTCAAGAACAACTCCACCTAGGTATCATGCTATTTCACCACCTCAAGTAGATCTTCTCCCAAAGTCATTGACCAAAAATTTGGTTATTCAAAATCTAGTTCAAACCCCCACTCCCAGTCAAAATTTTTGCATTCATTTCAACTTCTTTAATAGTTTCTACACCTAGGGGGCATTCCCCAACACAACTTCCATCATCTACCGGAGGGACCAGTTCTAATATGGGGCAGAATTTACCAACGGGACCACCAACAATGAAAAATTCCTCCTCCTAATACTACTATGGTTGTAGTTCCTTCTGGTCAGGGAGGATCCTCATGGGTCCAACCCATCGTTACTCCACTTTCTTGGGGATATACTTATCCCAAGAATCAACCACTTGCGGTTCACCAAGATTATCAACTAGCACCATCGATGATAGTCTATCCTGGAATTCCTTACCCTGGAAATGTGTTTGTCCCTTAGGGATAGCCGAATTGGTCTAATATCTCATCCTATGGAGGATATTTTGTAAACACTGCTAGAGGGTATGGTGGTCCACCCAGAGCCCCACCACCTGGAGGACCCTCGAGAGGACTGGGAGGACCTGGAGGATCGAGAGGACTTGGAGGACCGGGAGGACTGGGAGCACCGAGAGGATTTGGAGGATTTGGAGGACTCGATGGACCATATGGAGGACCACCACCTAGAGGGACACCATCTAGAGTACCACCACTTGGAGCCCCACCACCTAGAGGGCCACCATTTGGAGGACCCCCACCTAGAGGACCACCACCACCACCTCCTCTTGGAGGCCCACCACCACCACCACCACCTTTTGGAGGCCCACCCCCTGGAGGACAACCTACCTTGGATGGCCCACCATCTAGTGGACCTTCTAGTAACCAATAACCAAATAAACCGGCTACAAGGGCATCATTTATGCCCATTTATAAATCTTCCTATGGTCCTACTGGACTGCAAATGCCATACCAGTATTGCCAATACCCTCAACGCAGTCAGAAATTTCCATTTCTAGCTGCATTAGATCTACTATATTTTTCTAGATTGATAAACAATCCTATACATCATGATCCTTCCTTGTCGGCCATTCTAGTCAAGTTACCTTCAGATATACCAAAATTCTACAGCAAACCTGGTGAAGACCCTAAGAAACATGTGATGAATTTTCATCTATGGTGTTCATCAAAATCTCTGATGGACAGTTCAATCCATCTACGGTTATTTTACAGGACCCTCATTGGTGTTGCTACAAAATGGTATATAGATCTACCACACCACTCTTTCTAGGATTTTAATGTTTTAGCAATGGCATTCTTAACTCATTTTCAGCTACCAATTCGGTATGAGATAGGTACAGAAATGCTAAACTCACTTCAAAAACCTACCTCACTTCACATCTTTGATAATATACATGAATCGAGACAAAGACATAGGTTAATTAAGACTCCCATCCTTGATCAGTTACTTGTTGATTAGTTCACAAAATATTTACTTCCCCCTATTGCTAGAGATGTCTCCATGGGAGGCGTTCTTACGAAGGAGAAAGCTATTAATCGCACTCAATACTTATACTTGGTTTATTCCCAGTCATATACTTTGTATGATTTAATTCCTCATGATCCTCGTCCCACATCAAAACCGTCAAGACTCATAACTGAACCACCTACAGATGGCATCCTTTGTTTAGTTCAAACTCAAACTATGGAAAAATATACCAAAAATAAAAGTCAACCGACCGCACCAGTAATTCAACCAACACCACCACCTAAAACTGCACCCCCTCTTGTTGCTTTTGTTGAAGTAAATGCGGTCCAATCAGTTGAATCTTCGGGTGGAAAAAATAAAGGTAAAAATAAATAAATAAAAATCTAACAATCAACAGGAAGGTAATAGACCACAAAACCCTAATACCGATTCCAAAAATAAGCGAAAGGTAAAGTACCCTTTCCTAATTTGTGGAGGTGATCATTTCACCAAAGAGTGTCCTTGTCGAGAGGAAGTTAACAAGTTTTTGAAAATTTCACCCACCTTGATAGTTCTTACGCACCCTTTCCCCACCCAATAGCAATTAGTTGATCATCAATATTTGCATGGGCCTTCTTCATCAATTTATGAAGTAAAAATGATGTCAAGTGATACGATTAACATGAATATAAGAGAACATAGTTATAAACCCCCTCCAGAGAAGAAATCTGACGAAGTTCCATCTGATAAACCCTCAGCTTCCACCCCTCCTCTAAGTAATGGTCTTCTTATTGATAAACATATGCCTGATGCAATTTTTCTCCCACCCAAGAGTACACTTCATAAGTCTGTTATCAATCCTAATGCATGTGTTTCCCAATACTATAACATTGTGGAGTATTTGGCCCACGAACCTTGTGCTATGTCATCCCTAGAAGTACTCCAAACTTGTCCCACATAATGGAAAATTCTAACAACACTTGGAGCCCTGGATCCTAAGAATAGCAACATCATTGCTTTCAAACTAGATAAATTTAAACCTAGGATCTCACATCATTTGGCTTTCCAATTGTCTACCAAGGCCATTGGAAATACAATCTGTCATACCATTTTAGACGAGGGAGCCTCTACTTCAGTCATGTCTTTGTCTTGTTGGAGAGCCATTGGTTCTCCTGAAATTAATCATTCACCTACTACACTAAAATCCTTTGATGGTCACTAATTTCAACCATATGGATTACTGCCTGCTCTCTAGATCGAACTAGGGGGAAAATCAATTTCCATTCATGTTGAAGTCATCAATGCTCCTTTGGATTACAACCTACTACTAGGTCGCAACCAGTTCTATGCTATGCAAGCTGTAGCATCATCCATTTTCTGGATCGTCCAGTTCCCATTCCAAGGAAGGATTGTTATGATAGATCAGTTAGATTTCATTACACCTAATGTCATTACTAAGGATGCGAACATCATTCCACTTTTGAATACCCCACAGTATCAGAACATCGCAGTAGGAATTTTTAAATACTCTTCACTCATGGGAGTCTTCCCGTTGTCAAATCCTCCTCCTGCTTCACAGATCACATCTATAAATATGATTTCTCCCTCTATCATAGACAAATAAAATTATATTGTTGAGTCAGTATCATTTAGTACTTTTGAGGAAGTTTACAATGCCCTTCAAACTTCCAATGACCCCACCATCAACGATCATATGTTGGTGGCCTCTGATCCATATCACCTACCATATTGGCTTAAACCCCCCTTGTTTCTAGATTATCTTTCGCATTCACTTCCCTCTGACGAATCCATCATGGAAGTTATGTCCCTAGAAGAGATGCCTTGGAAAGATCATCACTGTATATATTCTTTCCTTCCCCCTGCCATGTGGTAGAAGAGAAATTTGCATCCACGGTTTCTTCTGATATAGTCACGGACCCTCAGTCCCCAACCCCCATTCATGGTAGTGAATTAGAGGGTAATCTATGTAATATTACCAAAAATATTCCAGTGGATATATCGGTGAAACCTGGTGTTTCAGAGATTATTGAGATAGGCCAAAACTCTTCACCCTTATAGGTTTGATCATATACAACCTTATTCAAGGAATTTAGAGATTTCTTTTCTTGGACTTACGAGGAAATTCCAGGGATTGATTCCTCCATTGTCGTTCATGAGATTAAAACCTACCTTGGTGCCAAGCCAATTCACCAAAAATTATGCTAGGTACATCCACAAAAAACAACTGCCATTAAAAAGGAGGTTGAAAAAATTCTTTGGGATGGTTTCATTTACACCATTCCCTTAACTGAATGGGTGTCCAATATAGTTCCTGTGAAAAAAAAGAAGGGTATTATCTGGTTTTGTATTGATTTTAGGGACTTGAATCAGGATTGCCCAAAAGACAATTTCCCTACCCCCTATATCGATGAAATTATCGATAACTACACTGGGAGAATCATCTTTTCATTCATGGATGGCTTCTTCGGCTGTAATCAAATCAAAATTCTCCCTTCATATCAACATAAGACAGATTTCATATGCCCATGGGGGAACTTGCCTACCGAAAACTCCCGTTTGGTTTGAATAATGTTGGTGCTACTTTTCAACGTTCCATGTCATATGATTTTCATGATATCAAATACATTGTGGAGCATACGTTGATGACCTTCCTACTCATTCAAAGAAGCAAGATCTCCATGTTGATCATATGAGAGCTATTTTTCTTAGATGTCATCATCTAAACATTCATTTGAATCCCCGTAATTGTTTTTCCTGTTTTAAAACTGGCTGGTTGGTTGGTTTCATCGTGTCCAAGGCTGCAATCCGTATTGACCCTTTAAATATTGAAGCCATCCTAGCTCTACCCACTCCCACTAATATTACAGAACTCCAAAGTTTTCAAGAGAAGGAAAAAATTTTACATCGTTTTTTCTGCAACTATGCAGAAAAGACGCATGGTTTCATGCGGTTGTTAAAAAGGAATATTGTTTTTGTTTGGGATGACTTAGCGCAACATGCACTTAAAAATATCAAAGATGCTCTCTGTTGGGTAAAATATTACTGATTAATTTACCTTCAATTTAATTATCGATTGGGACACATAAGCTTTGAGTTGCCACACTATATGTGCAGGGTAAAATAGTTTAAAGCTCATGCTTAGGGTGACTTCAATCTACTCACGCACAAAGAAAAATAATGTAGTTCATGAAACTAACTACTCTCTTGAGCAACCAATATCAAAAGTTGTTAAATCTGATCTAGGGAAAAGAATAAACCTATTGAGTATTGTTTACAATCCAAAAGTTTATCAAATCCAATTAATGAAACCGAAAGCAATTCCAAACCATACTAATTGTTAATCTATTTTCCAAAAGAGCAACTAAGCAATCAAATGGTTCAACAGAGGAAATCCTACTTGTCAAAAGAGATATTCAAATCTCAAACCTGTCTACAGAAGGAATGTTGTTTGATCAATCTTAATGTCTCACACTATTCCAACATAACCTCTAAGACTGCCCCATCATCCATAAAGTACAATGGCTCTTCTTTAAGAAATAGATTTTTATTACTTTGGAGACTACCAATAACGCTATCATTCACAAACAATTACTAAAATGAATTTGCCTTTTTATTAAACAAAAGAAACAACACCACTTGTATTCTATGCTCATAAAAAGTAAATTGAAAATATTCAAACAAATCTATGTTTCAATCCAATTTGACCAATCCACAAGATTTGGCATTCCTCATTAAGTTCCGAACTCAATCTATAGCTACTAATAAATGAGAAAAATGAACAACAGAAATCAAATTACACTAGCAAATACACACTATCAAATATTAACAAAATGTAGCTTTCTCTTCCTAATCTCATTCAATTTCCTCAAAATACATATTCCAAATCTCTTATACCACCAATCTAAAAACGCTAGTCTTATAAGCTCTGGAAACACTAACCTATAAACCCTACAAACTTTATAAGCTCTATAAACTCTATAAATTCTATAAACTCTTGCAAATTCTTTAAACTCTTAAAACTTTGCAAATCCTTGAAAACGCTTTAAAGCTCTGTAAACTATGGAAACTCTGGATAGGAGGTTTAATCACTCAATTCTCAATATTACAATATGATCTAGTTTTGGAAATGAGAGAAGGAATCTGGATCCAACACATTTATCTACTCTTGCTATTCTTCAAATCTATATTTCACCAAATCAAATCTACGAATAGAGCTGGAAGTAATTAAATACTCTATCTAAGTATGTTCAATAACACAACCAAACCTGTCCACACGCATTCAGTGACATAAACCAATTCAATGTCAGCATATGTATTTCCCAAGTCATGAGTTGATAAAGATACTGGCATACATATATAAAAGACAGTGTCAGGAATAAATAATGCAAGTTTGCTTACAACAATGAAAAGAAGACAAAACTACACACAGGCAACAAGAGTTGAAGGTGGGCCCGCCCTCCAACACTCATAGATCTGAAACTAGAACTTTAAGGAAGAAAACACAGCAGTAAATCAATAACCTGGAATCATAGTTTTACAGTATATCATCTTTGTTCTTCTAAGATTTCACATACACATTTATAGCTTGAATTGCATCATGGGTCGACCCTACCCATAAGATCTACACGTATCTCGGATAATGAAAACAACCAATAACTAATCCAATGCAGAAAATAGGTCAAGACATTAGATTGGATTCGGATCCTCTGGAATCCACGCATTGTTGAATATTGAGGCCCATGATCTTTGGGCAAATCAAGGCTACACAATGCCACTAGGTAGCTCATAGTCAACATGGAAATGATTGGATGCACAACCATATGTTATCTCAGGCAAACAAATCCCCCAAATATCTGAACCAATCAATACATGCCCAGTGAGTGCCGGAACAGGTGCAGGATTCAGCCACCAGAAAAGTAACTGTGCGAGAAACAAGATTTTGACAAAGGATCATCATTTAATCAAAATTTAAAGTTTTCAATTATGAATTGAAATCCATCAAAATGATAAACAAAGTAATACAAATATCAAGAATTTACCTGTTTAAAGCATCTTGGGATATTGACCTTGAAAATACATATTCGAACATAAAATATAACAAAATAGAGACAAATATGCCTGGTCCCATATAAATTCAAACTAGGAATAGGGTGGTAGACAAGCAAAAATAGGAGGTCATCATCTCCCCCAGACTGAAGACCTTGCATGTCCCAATGCAAGAAAATTTTGACCCTGATATACAAAATTGAGAAACAAAATTGATGACCAAACTTTGTGTTAAATTCTAAAGACTGAAGCTGAAGTGTTAAACAACACTTGTACTTCAGGAGGGGATGGAGTTGTTTTCTATTGTGCCTTGATCAATCCTTCAAGCTATTTATCCTTTTTCCTCAACTGCTTCCTAAGACTACGATTAGACCCGGTTATATCATCAACTGGGGTTTGCAGAGTTGCCACCTTAGCCTTCAAGACTGCATTTTATTGTTTAACAAATTGATCCAATTGAACGTACTCTTGTAACTGTTTAGTTAACTCAAGGTTTCTTTGTTGAAAGTATTCAACCCCCTGGGCTGAAGTAGCTGATTGATGAGATTTGACAGATTTTTTATCATATTTTAAAACCTGAGATGCTAAGAAATGAATTGGCAATGAGGAATCTGAAACAAGACTTGCCATTGAAGGGCTATAATGGGAATCAGTTGAATGAGAACCATCATGTGCAGATGAAGAAGTGGATGAATATAGTTGGACATGAACATGCGTTTTACCTTTAGATGTTGTTTTTTTCTCATGGGAAACCATACTACGGGTAAACCTATGAATTGACAGAACATGATATTTCCCAAGGTCAGGTTGTCCTTGCTCATTATCAGACTGAGATTTTGCTTGTCGCCCTTTTATCCCTCGAGGCTTCTTAGCATTTGACCTCCCTGCTCTCCTATAACTCTTAATCCCTTGTTCCTGAATATGGCTAGTTCGATCCTTAGAAACTTGCATAGAAGATACCTTATCGGGAAGATCAAGAATATGAGGTCTGCTTACTTCATTAACCAGGGGTGAACTAATATGGGAGTTGGACAATTCGTATAGAAATTGTTCCCATGTCTTATTCTTTTTCTTCAATTCAGCTAAAACAACCATATTAATAAGCCCATGATGATACTGATTATGAGTAGGGTTTTCTACATTTTTCCTGACCTGAGAAGCCATCTTACCCAAACTTTCCTAGAAATAAAATGGAAATTTGAGGATCTTACCGAATTCAAAATGTGAAAGCAATCGAAAATGGTAGGCTTTGAAGGTAGATAATCGACCTTCACAAGTGACGAGCTTGGTAATAATCACTAGAGGATTGATAAATTCTTCTCTGATCCATAGTTTCGAAAACCCTTTTTCACCCTTCACAGCTAGGAATTCAGGTTTAAAAACATAATCATAGTCCTTGCGCGGTAACTTGAAGTTCTTGAACCAGCGATCCCCTATTCGTGGAAGCCCTATAGCCTGCGCAACTGACTCCTCCATGACTTGAAATACCAATGATCCCACCTTAGCAGTGTGACCATCGAAACCTAGGGTGAATTGCAAGGAAACGACATCATCATGCCCCTATAGAGTGGTTAAGAAAGGGTGCCACCCGGCTCGAACAAACATGTCACTGCAAGCTAAAAACTCGGGCATGGCCAATAACTGACCATACGCAGTGGGTTCATGGCGATTAATCATCATGGAGACATATGGATAGGATGAGGAACATTGTAAATGGTGAAATGAGAACACACAATAATTCGAATGGTCATCAAAAATCTTTATCAGACTTCCTCCAGATGGTAGCGACGAAAACTGGAACCAGCCCATTTAAAAAATGATGGCAAGGAATGAAAAATTGAAATGGTAATGACGAATGTGCAAGGGAGATTATAATAGATGAAGGCACATACTACCCATATTTCCCTACCTTATGATAATAATGACACGTCCCAGGATAAAATCATTAAGACATATCAAATGTTACTTTAGTCATGGCGTCCAAATTCAAACTTTAGAAAACTAACGAGATGGTTCTAAGCAAGCTTTTTTTTTTTAAATATTTACACCTAATTCAAGAACCAAAAGAGTTAAGATGCTCATGAACTATGTGATCTAAGTAGTCAAGGTAAATTTCCATTATTTAACCATTTTTTAAATTAGAAAGATACCTAGATTTCAACAGTTAAAGATTACTCCCAATGTTCTGGACATTACCTTTAAAATTTAATTTACCAGTTTCCAGTACTTAAGCCAGTACCTCATCCGGCACCTGATCCAGCTTGAGTCTAGTATTTTCATGTTCATATACAAAGGCATTTTTAAGCTTGCAAGGATGAAAATGATTTCCAGTAGGATGATGATGTTACAAGCAAGGGCAAATAACTGTCTTTCTCCAAAATGTCCAATTTTTGTGAGTTGAAAAAGAAAATTGAAACTACTTGAAAATTTTGTTTTATCCAGCAAGCCCTTACACAGTTTCCATTAATGATATTCAGTTGTTGCTTTTTCATATTACCACACAAACAAATCTAAGTGAGTAAACTATGCATGATTCTCAATACAAAGGCAGAATTAAAATAAGTCCATAATCTATCAATCTCATTCTTGCATCTAACTATAAAAAATGTTCAAAACTTCAATCCATAAACACAGACTTCCTCCTCTTTATCCATATAGAATTCCTTCATCAAAATATGGTGCCTTATCAAAAAAGACAAGAGGAGTACCAAATGAGACCAACAGTGTACTGGCGAACTTGACTTAGCTTCACACAAGAAGGTTTGAGTGATGAAAAATAAGGTTCATAGCTATGTTCATTTGAATCACTAAACGTAAGTACACTCTAGAGGCATGAACCTCTTCTATAGTAAAGATCAGGTAATAAAGACTTAAAGCATCTGAAGATGATTATCGACTGACTATTACAAATAGTTCACTTTAATTTTGATTTAACCAAGCATGGCTTCTCTTTAACATTTACACAGGTACATTGTTCATACAGACAAGTATAAATGAGGCTTTTAATATAGATATCAAAGTCAGAACCCACTGCCAGTGAGCTTGTTCAGTACTCCAGTGAGGTAACTGTAATACCTAAGAAAATTCTTCCCTAGGAAGAATGCCCCATTGCCAACAAGCCAGTTTAGTACCATGATGGGTTTACCTGTTTATACCACAGGCTGGTACTCGCTGCCAGTGGACCTGTTCAACATCCTGGCGGGTGAACCTATTACACCCTTTTTCTATCAGAGGCTCTTATCCCAAATTCATCTTAAAGATAAAATTTATAATTTTCTTATGCATAGATGAGTGGGGGAGCAGCTCTAAAAACATTCTAGGAGTGGGGTGGTATTAAAATTGGAAGAGTTTTCTTGAAGCATGCCTATAAAGGTTTGTCTGTATGAACAACTAACCCCTATAACTGTATAAATTGAAAGACATGAGGTGGGTGGAATTATTTATAATATATATATGTATATATTTAATATAATTAAAGCCAATGGATAATGATCAAAATATTCTTCAGTCCTGAAAACCATCCCTTATAAAATCATGGTGGTGCCTGTCTGGATAATAACTCAATATCCCTAGCTATTACTACTTGTGAAAATCCTCGTTCAATCAAGTGTGAAACCAAGTTAAATGGAACTAGTATACTATGAGTCCATAAGTGAAACCCCTTGAGGCTTTAAATCACTAATAGAGGCATAGTTAAGTAGATAGACAATCCGTATGAATAAAGAAGAACAAGTCCATATAAAAAAACTGAACTGAAAGCAACAAGTCCTATGACAAAAACATTTTTTTTCATTTTATTTGATACAGGTATTCAAATAACCTAGTAAATCCAGTAAAGATATCCAGGGTATCTCTCAGAAATTAATTTAAATTAGGAAAGTTCTTGAAAATTCTTGTAAAAAGGAATCAAATTTCTAAAGTAAGAAAGGTAATAGAGAGACTTACCTTTTAAAATACCTTGAGCTCTCACCAAATAAAATACCTGCATAATTTAAAAAGAGAACCTAATGATAAGAAAAAAAAACACACTCTTGTACATATATAAAAAGAAACAGTTCCATCGGATATTACTTCAAGAGAGAGTAGGAGGTGAAGAAGCCACTTCTTCACCTACCAACTCTAGCTCAGATTGTTGATTCATATTACGAATGAATTCCTGCTTAGAAAGAGGTTTATGATACACCTTCAACCGATGTCCAATTACCACAAATGTCACTTGTTCATCATCAATTGTTCTTTTTTTGATAGAGCCATTATAAAAAACAGTCACAATTTCATATGGTCCCATCAACCTGGTTGTAAGTTTACCTTTGAAGTGTTTAAATCTTGAGTCAAAAAACAAGGCCCAATCACCTTCTTGAAAAGTTTTCTGCTTCAAAAACTTGTCATGCCATTTAGTCCTTTGATTCTGTATTAAAGCAGTTCGTTGGATAGCATCTTGTCTAATTTCATCAAGTTCATTCAACTGTATCAATCTCTATTCCTGGGCTTCATCCAAATTCAGGCTCAATTGTGCAGTAGTACGGAAGGTTTTCACTTGAAATTCTATAGGGAGAAAAACCTGTTTCCCATAAACAAGCTTATATGG
Source organism: Pseudotsuga menziesii (assembly GCA_001517045.1). Taxonomy (NCBI): domain Eukaryota; kingdom Viridiplantae; phylum Streptophyta; class Pinopsida; order Pinales; family Pinaceae; genus Pseudotsuga; species Pseudotsuga menziesii. Next base: position 12,631 of record LPNX011144742.1, on the reverse strand, counting down.
AGTATGCCCTGTGGTATTTCTCCACGTAGTTCTATAGGCCCACAGTGCCTCTGGAAGCCTATCTTCCCAGTCCTTATGATGCATTTGCACAAATTTGGTCAAAATGGCTTCTAACACATTGTTTGTTGACTCCACCTGACCATTTGCTTGGGGATGGTAAGGAGAATATTTATAGTGTTTAATCCCATACTGCTCTGTCAGTTCCTTCATTGATTTAGAGACAAACTATGCTCCATTGTGAGTCACAATTTCACGAGGAATCCCAAAGCGAGTAAAAATCTCTTCGTAAATAAACTCTATGAATGATTTCTCAATGGCTCTTAACAGAGCTTTTTCTTCTACCCACTTAGTCACATAGCCAGTACAGACTAATATATATCTCTTTTTCTATGACATCGATGGATTGGTCCAACAATGTCCAATCCCCACTTTTCAAAGGGTTCAATCTGTACCTGGGTTTGTAAAGGCATTTCATCAGCAGTAGTGGGTCTCCCCATCTGTTGGCAGCTATCACACCCCTGTACATATTTTGCAGCATCTTTGAAAAGTGTGGGCCAGTAATACCCTTGATGTAACACCTTGTATGTTGTCTGCTTGTCTGAAAAATTCCCTCCACAAGGCCCATCATGGCAGGCTTGGAGGATATCATACATCTCATCTTCCATTACACATTTTCTGATAATCAAATCTGTACCAATGCGAAAGAGATCATTACCTGCCCATGAATAATTGGCACTTTGTTGTATGATCCTTCGTTTTTCATATGATGGTAGATGAGCAGGTACTTTTCCTGTGACTAAATAATTGGCTATGTCTACAAACCATGGTGTTTTAACAGAGACAACAAATAAATGTTCGTCAGGAAAAGTATCATCTACAGGAACATTATCATCATTATGAGTCAATCGTGAGAGAAAATATGCAACCAGATTTTCCTTCCCTGGTTTGTCAATTATAGTAATGTTAAACTCCTATAGCAAAAGAAGCCATCTAGTAATTCTACCACTGGTTATAGGTTTATTCATCAAAAATTTAATAGCAGAATGATCAGTGTGAACAAAAACATCATAGCCAATAATGTAGTGTCGAAATTTATTAATGGCATGAACTACTGCTCAAAATTCTTTTTCAGTCACTGTATAATTTAGTTCTTTTGGTGTTAAATTTTTACTGATGAAATAAATAGCATAATAATATTGATTTTCTTTTTGTCCCAGCACCCCCCCTAGGGCAGTGTCAGAAGCATTAGTTTGTATATGAAAGGGCAAAGACCAATTTGGTCCTCTCAAAACTGGTGTGGAAGACAATTCTATTTTTAAAGTGTCAAAAGCTACTTGACAGTGTTGATCCCAACAAAAATAAATTTCCTTGGCTAACAACTTGAAAAGTGGGGCTGCTATCTTAGTAAAGTTGGCAATAAACCCACGGTAGTAACCTGCATATCCCAGAAAACTTCTAACTTCCTTTTGTGTAGTTGGTGGAGGTAAACTGGTAATGATTTCAACCTTTGTTGGATCTATCTGAATACCTTCTGGAAAGATATGATGTCCTAACACAATGCCCTCAGTTAACATCATTTTTCACTTTTCATGAAATAAGGCAAGGTTTGTTTCTTGGCACCTGATTAATACTTTTTCTAAGTTGTCTAAGGCTTCTTTGAAATCATTACCATATACTGTAAAATCGTCCATATATATTTCCACGCAATCATGAACCAAGTCAGCTAGAATTCCTAACACTGCCCTTTGGAAAGTTGCAGAGGCGTTACAAAATACAAAATGGTAACACCTTGTAAGCGTATGTTCCCCATGGACAAGTGAAAGTAGTTTTATCTTGGTCTTCCGGGGCTATTCTAATTTGATTGTATCCACTGTATCCATCAAGAAAAGAAAAATACCATTTCTTGGACAAAGTGTCCAAGACTTGATCTATAAAGGGAAGAGGAAAATAGTCTCTTAGAGTTGATTTATTCAATTCTCAAAAATCTATGCATATTCTCCACTTACCTCCCTTCTTTGGGACAATCACCAAAGGAGATACCCATTTACTATCAGAAATGGGATAAATAAAATCTGCATCAAGTAATTTTTGTAACTCATCTTTTACAATATCTTTAAGAGCAGGGTTCATTCTCCTATGTGGTTGACTTACATGCCTAATGTTCTCCTAAGTGTAAATATCATGGATACATGTGTCAAGGTGTATTCCCTTCATATTAGTATAATTCCATGCAAATGCTCTAGACTGTGCTTTTAGTAATTGGACTAACTGACTTTGTTGGTCTTGAGTCAAATTTTCATTAATAATTAAAGACCTTCCAGGACTGATCTCCATTGGTATGGTTATGGCTCCAACTTTCTCATCTATAAATAAAACCACCGATGATGAGATAGTTGAAGGGTTATACTTTTCTTGAAAATATTCAGTGAAAACATAATCCAAGTCAGAAAAGGACTGGGGAAAATCAACACTAGTAGTGGTTGAAATAAATTGATCTAAAATATCATCTTTAGTTTGGTCTTCCAATCCCCTGGTTTGACTGATGGATAGTAAAGGCTGTTCAACATCCTCATCTCCATAAGGACTCTCTAACCATAACATATTTTCGTTTACAGTTTGAGCTAGTGGATAAATGATAAGGTTATGTAGAGAAGTATCATTTGATATAGTTAAAATACCCTCTCTACATCCTATGAAAGCATTAGAAGTTTCTAACCAGGGTCTACCTAAAATAACAAGATGTTCCCCATTGGGTCTTTGGTCTGGAGTACCAGGAAATCCACTGGATAATCCTAAGAAGCTACAGTGACTGTAATGTCATCCAATTCCCCTACAGGTTTAACTGTACTCCTATCAGCCAATTCCAAAATGGTAGGAGTAGGTTTGAGGAGATTATACAATTGTAATTTATGCAAGGTGTTCATAGACATAACATTGATTGTTTCCCCCATGTCAACTAGAGTGTTTCCTATGGGAATCTCATTAATACAAATAGTTACAATTGGGTTCCCAGGGTTTGCAAACTTTGGAAGTAAGGGATGATCTGAAATATAATCAGACAGCTGGCCTATAACATGTATTGTCAGTGGACCTTTTTGTTTTCAACCAGGCTTCTTCAAACATAACTCCCTTACCATCTTTGAATAAATAGGAACATATCTAATGGACTGGAGTAATGGAATTCGGATACAAATATTTCTTAACTCATTCTCAAGATCAAATTGTGAACGAACCATAGGCTTCTCTATTAATAACCTTTATGGATAAGGAGGATCATTATTCAATTGTGGCTGTACAGTTGATTGAGAAATCTGAGTTCTAGGTACTTGGGTGTTTTCTAATGCATTTGGAACCTCTTCCTCCTCTTGAACTTCTTTTTCAGCAGTTTCTTCTCCACATTCTTCTTGAATAATCACTGCTGGAGGCGTTTTATTTAAAGTTTTCCCATACCTTAATTGTATTTCTTGTATAGGAGCTGAATGAATCACATAAGTTGGGGCCATTTGTATTTAAGCATTATGAAGAGGATGGGATGGTCTGTTATTAGGGTTCGGTATAGGTTGAGCAGGAAACAATGTGGGTCGAGGGGGGTTTGGATTTTGATACTGTTGTGGAACTAGGGGTATAGGAGGAAGTGCAGGTGGTGTAAAACTAGGTAATAACTGTTGCACATTGGGTGGAAGTGGAGAGTAACCAGGAGGAGTATGTAATGGAGTTGTTGGCTGAGTTCCTCCATAAGACTGTCCTCGCCAGCCTTGCTACCATAGCTAGGTTTGAGTAGGATGAGATGGCCAATTTTACCACATTTGTGGATTCCATGGCTGCTATGGTTTTTGCATTGGGTAGTAATATGCAAGATTTTGAAAAGCAGACTCTAGGTACATGTTTTGGGGTCTAGGTTGCCATGGCCTTTTTGATATATAAGGCTGATCCATGGATTCTTTATTAATATTATAAAGGGCTTGCAATTCTGGTAATGAAGGCCAATTATTAGTAGAGTGTTTGTCAGAACAAAGAGCATAAACTGAAATAATGTTAAGGGGACATTCTTTAAGAGGGTGTCTTTTTCTGCATTTAGGACAGAATATATGTAGTGCTACAATGTCCTCTTCCTCTTGCCACCTTTTTTTTTTCAACGCATCAAATTGAGAACTCAAGGTGCCCAAAATATCAGTTTTAAAATTTTCCAACAAGTTCCCTAATTCTGTTCTTGTGACCCCACTATTCCCTACTATTTTAGAAGTGCGGGAAGGACCCTCCCTCACATTTCTCCAGCCTTGGCTCTACACCTAGAATATTTCCTACATAATTCAGTAATTTCTTCAAAGGATTTATGGGACACATCTCCTGATGCCATGAGGTTTAGGATTTCCACATACTCCTCCAGAGTCCCTTTTAGAAAAAGAGTTCTGATCGCATCTTCCTGTGGAGTATTATACTTAGATTTCTGTAATACAAAGCTAAAGCGTTCAAGAAAATCCTCAAGACTCTCGTCTTCATGCTGTTGCATTTAAAAGATATCATTTTGAGAGTCTTTAGGCCCACATTAGTCTCGGTATTTCCTAATGAAGGCAATCCTCATCTCATCCCAACTTCAAATAGTGGATTCTCCCAGACCCATAAACCATCTAACTGCAGAGTCTTTAAGGGTGGCAGGAAACAGTTTTAACTTTTGTGCGTCATGTAAATAGTTATAGCTCCTACACAAGATGTCAAATTCAAACAAAAAAGTATTTGTATCTTCAGTAATTTTACTATATAAGGTAGGTAATGAATATGCTGGGATATATTTTTCATATTGACATCACGTGCAAGATCCAAAATGGGGAAGCCAAAAGTTGTTTATGTTCGTCCCTCGTGTTCTCCTTCTCCTTCCATATGGTGTCCTATTTCTTGGTCACTCATAACAAGAGGATTCCTAAACCAATTGACACCTAACCTATCTCTTCTTGGGGATGGGATGAAATCCCAACGTTCTCCCCTAGGTTGTTGTTGAAAAGGAGAATTTGCGGTAGATTCTACTGGAAAAATCACCAAATTTTGTGTACAACCAAAAAGGGAATTCAATTTTTCCATGTCCACTATGTTAACCAAATTGGGGTCTTCCCTTGTTGGTGAATTTTGCATAGTTTGTGGAATCTCCATAGAGTGGGACAATTCACCTTGGGGAATTTCAGTTTCCTCTAACCCAGTTTTTAATTCAACTAATTTTTGAGTGCTAATTCCTTCTGTCTCCTTGCCTATATACCTATCCCTAGGGTTAGTTAGGGGTGGGGTTTTGTTTCCAAAAATATTTGAATGGATTTTAACGTATCTACCTCTATTATCTCTAGGTCTCATAAAAAATTAGTTGTTAATAACAAGGCTTCCAATTAACAAATCAATCAAAACACATACACTATAGATGGGTTTGAAAGAACCTGTTATAACAGATGCGCAGGTTCTTACCTCTCGTCTTACCGCCCCTTCTCCTCCAATCTGCAACAACTAGTCACCCAAAAAGAAACAACCAACAAATTAGTAGAAAACAAGCAAAATACCAGCTTACCTTAGAGAAACTCCCTGGCAACAGCGCCAAAATGTTGGGTAAAATATTACTGATTAATTTACCTTCAATTTAATTATCGACCGGGACACATAATATTTGAGTTGCTACACAATATGTGCAGGGTAAAATAGTTTAAATATCATGCCTAGGGTGACTTCAATCTACTCGCACACAAAGAAAAAGAATGTAGTTCATGAAACTAACTACTCTCTTGAGCAACCAATATCAAAAATTGTTAAATCTGATCTAGGGAAAAGAATCAACCTGATGAGTATTGTTTACAATCCAAAAGTTTATCAAATCCAATTAATGAAAGCAAAAGCAATTCCAAACCATACTAATTATTAATCTATTTTCCAAAAGAGCAACTAAGAAATCAAATGGTTCAACAGAGGAAATCCTACTTGTCAAAAGAGATATTCAAATCTCAAACCTTTCTACAGAAGGAATGTTGTTTGATCAATCTTAATGTCTCACACTATTCCAACATAACCTCTAAGACTGCCCCATCATCCATAAAGTACAATGGCTCTTCTTCAAGAACTAGATTTTTATTACTTTGGAGACTACCAATAACACTATCATTCACAAACAATTACTGAAATGAATTCGCCTTTTTATTAAACAAAAGAAGCAACACCACTTGTATTCTATGCTCATAAAAAATAAATTGAAAATATTCAAACAAAGCTATGTTTCAATCCAATTTGACCAACCCACAAGATTTAGCATTCCTCATTAAGTTCCGAACTCAATCTATAGCTACTAATAAATGAGAAAAATGAACAACAGAAATCAAATTACACTAGCAAATACACACTGTCAAATATTAACAAAATGTAGCTTTCTCTTCCTAATATCATTCAATTTCCTCAAAATACATATTCCAAATCTCTTATACCACCAATCTGAAAACACTAGTCTTATAAGCTCTGGAAACGCTAACCTATAAACTCTACAAACTTTATAAGCTCTATAAACTCTATAAATTCTATAAACTCTTGCAAATTCTTTAAACTATTAAAACTCTGCAAATCCTTGAAAATTCTTTAAAGCTTTGTAAACTCTGTAAACTATGGAAACTATGGATAGGAGGTTTAATCACTCAATTCTCAATATTACAATATGATCTAGTTTTGGAAATGAAAGAAGGAATCCGGATCCAACACATTTATCTACTCTCGCTATTCTTCAAATCTATATTTCACCAAATCAAATCTATGAACAGAGATGGAAGTAATTAAATACTCTATCTAAGTATGTTCAATAACACAACCAAACCTGTCCACACACATTTAGTGACATAAACCAATTCAATGTAATCATATATATTTCCCAAATCGTGAGTTGATAAAGCTACTGGCATACATATATAAAAGACAATATCAGGAATAAATAATGCAAATTTTCTTACAGCTATGAAAAGAAGACAAAACTACACACAAGCAACAAGAGTTGAAGGTGGGCCCGGCCTCCAACACTCATAGATCTGAAACTGGAACTTTAAGGAATAAAATGCAGCAGTAAATCAGTAACTTCGAATCAGAGTTTTACAGTATATCATCTGTGTTCTTCTAAGGTTTCACATACACATTTATAGCTTGAATTGCATCATAGGTTGACCACTGAAAAGGGTCAAACCTGCCCATACGATCTACACGTATCCCAAATAATGAAAACAACCAATAACCGATCCAATACAGAAAATAGGTCAAGACATTAGATTGGATTCGGATCCTTTGGAATCCATGCATTGTTGAAGATTGAGGCCCACGATCTTTGGGCAAATCAAGGCTACAAAATTCCACTAGGTAGCTTATAGTCAACATGGAAATGATTGGATGCAGAACCATATGTTATCTCAGACAAACAAATCCCGCAAATATCTGAACCAATCAATACATGCCCAGTGAGTGTCTGAACAGGTGCAGGATCGAGCCACCAAAAAAGTAACTGTGCGGGAAACAAGATTTTGACAAAGGATCAGCATTTAATCAAAAGTTAAAGTTTTCAATTATGAATTGAAATCCATCAAAATGATAAACAAAGCAATAAAATATCAATAATTTACCTGTTTAAAGCATCTTGGGATATTGACCTTGAAAATACATATTCGAACACAAAATATAACAAAATAGATTCAAATATGCCTGGTCCCATATAACTTCGAACTAGGAATAGGGTGGTAGACAAGAAAAAACAAGAGGTCATCACTCTCACGCATGCACCTATGTTGCAACCACTTGATTATACCAAGGACTATTCCCTATATGTGGATGCATCTCTTTCGACTATTGCTATGGTTCTAGTTCATACTGACGAACACGACCAAGAACGTGTCATTTACTATGATAGTAAGAGTATTCTATATTCTAAAACCCCATACTCGCATGTGTAGAAACTTGCTCTAGACATGGTCATTGCAGTACAGAAGTTCTGTCACGATATTTTTCTTCGCACTACTATAGTTTATGCTGACTTTAACCCCATGTATTATGTCTTGACTAGTCAGGTGCTTGGGGGAAAATACTCATTCTATATTGTGATCCTCCAAGAGTTCGAGTTGGAGTTTTCTAAAACCACTTCTAAGAAGTCACTTGTTTTTGCGGACCTCATGTGTGACCTTCCTCGTGTTACTGAGGGAAAAGAGCCCATCAATTCATTTCCTAATGAATCTTTGTTTCTCTTTAACATGACTGACCCTTGGTATGGATATTTTATTCTCTATCTCCAGACTCTGTGATATCAGCCTAATGCTATTTGTGATGAGCATCATCCCATCTACCACTAGGCCAAGTATTACCTCATTTTAAATGCTACCTTATACCACAGTTGCATTGATTCTATTCTATGACGTTGTCTCACCCATAACGAAGCTGAAATCATCTTGAATGATGCCACTCTGGAGCTTTTGGAAGTCACCTCTCTCGAATGGATACTACTAAGAATATATTGGGTGCAGGGTATTTATGGCCTTCGATTTTTAAGGATTGTATTGGAACTGTTAATAAATTCCCTCCCTACCAAATGTTTACCACTAAGAAGCGCACCCATCCAGCTCTGCTCCATCCTGTCGTAGTAGTTGGACCTTTTGAAAAATGGGTCATAGACTTTGTGCACTGTAGACATACATTAGCCGGGGGACATGGCTACATTATTGTGGTTGTAGAATACTTTACTAAATGGGATGAGGCCATTCCCACATATGCTGAAGATGGAAAAACAACTACGTTGTTCCTATTTAACCATATCTTTTCTATATTCAAGATTCCTAGGGCCATTGTGACCAATCATGGGTCACACTTCCAAAATAAGATGATGGAAGAACTTAGTACAAATCTAGGGTTCTAATCCTTACTACCCACGGGCCAATGGCTAGGTTGAAGCGATCAACAAAGTTTTAAAAACTATGATTCAATGAATGGTAGGGCACTCCAAATCTAATTGGAATTTGCAACTATTTTTTGCACTTTGGCCTATAGGACTACTGTAAAAACTTCCACTGGTTTTACACCATTTCAGTTGGTGTATGTAATAGAATCTACTCTCCTAATAGAATGTGAAATTCCTTCTCTAAAGTTCGCTATCGAATTTTTCCTAACACCACTATAGAAGAAGAACGGTTCATGTATTTGAATAAGCTTGACGAAACTCGTCGGGATGCTACTTTAGTGAATGAAGCACACAAGCGATGAATGAAATCCCAGTATGACAAATATGTTTAGCCCCACTAATTCAATGAAGGAGATATGGTCTTGACATCTGACCATAAACATGATAAGCTAGGGGAATGGAAATTTGAATCTATGTGCCACGGGCCTTACATCATCTACTGTGTTTTGGAAAAAGGTGCATATTAGTTAAGGGACTACGATGGGATACCCTTGGGAGATCCCCGCAATGGTCTCTACCTTAAAAGATACTATGCCTAGGTCATCTAGCATAGGCTCTTTGTAAATATTGTTTATAGATTGTTGTGTTTATTATTTTGGAAAGTGTGTTTTTTCGCAACCCTACTTATTTATATCTAATGGTTAATGGACATATGATCAATTTTACTAGTTTCACAGATGGTGCTAATCGTTACACATTGAATCTTGCATCAAAAACTTGGGTACTGTACTCTCCAAAAAGTGATCTAGTGAGTTTAGGGGGTGTTTGTTTAGGTCCCTCCACCAACAATCTCGCAGAGTATCATGAGGTGATTGGATTGTTGACAAAATACCTAGCTAATGATGTAAGGGATATTAGGGTTTACCTAGACTCAAAATTGGCTCTCCATCAGCTAAACTGGGTCTACACCATATGGAACCCCCTACTCCTTCATACATTCTGAAGGGTTAGGCTCTTAGAAATTTCTTTTGAGCAAGTTACGTTCAACATGTTCCGAGATACTTAAACGTTGTGGCTGACTCCCTAGAAAATTTTGTCTTAGATTGGTATATTGCTCATAGTTAATTTTAAATAACATAAAAAACATGCATTTAAATTCATAAGTAGATATACATTCACACATCACATTTTTTTCACACACATATGTAGATAAATTTTGTCATATATATATAATAAAAAAATGTAAAGCTGAGATACAAAATGTGTTGAAGCATCGAGCTTTCATATCACCCAAAGTCTAGGACTATCATATTTCAAACAATACATATATGGGGAAAAAACTGAAGCTTCAAAGCTTTCAGTGTAAATACATATACAAAAATGAGAAATATTTGTGGACTAGTCATCATGGTGGTGCTCATGATAGTACATAATGGATTGGGCCACTCTACGAAGTAGCCTAGCAAACCATCTTGAAACTCCTGTGGTATGACGCTGGTAGCGACTAGGCAGGTCATTAGTAGAGACATCGGGTATCCCTACAGTCAAACGTTGTGGGTTCTCCTCAATATCCCTGAGCTCTTCATCCATCTTAGTACAGTGAACCACCATATATATGACTGCTACTTGCCTCTCAATATTCTATGCTCCATCTGGAAAAGCAGGTCCAATGTTTGCACAAGTCATTTTCACATGTCTCAATTTTACAAGATAAAAATCAAATAAAAATTAAAAACATGATTGATATCATTTTTCTTACCTCAGTCATCCCACTGCTCTCCCTCTACTAGTGGAAGCTCTAGATCCTCATGAAAGTATGCTCCCTCGTAGGCATAGTCTTCTATCATAAGTAACTTGTTCCTCAACCAATGAAAAATATTGATCCATAAACAACTTTGGAGCCTCCGCCACCATGACGGGCCATGACATAAACCCATCTAAGCATCCTAGGATCCTCAACATCTAAACTACTCATGGCTCCCTAAGGTCTCATATCAGGTACCCTCTCTAGAATGAAGGATCCTATCACTGTTCCATTGCCATACTTCTTGATATGTCCCTGTCTGTACTTGTTCAACTGGTCCTTTAGGCTGACTAGCATACCCTCGCACCAGTTGAATACTTTGGGTGTCCACTCTATGGCATATAACATGTGTTCCCTAGTGGTCAAATGGGAATATTTAGTCCCAACTACTTTCCATATGGTGTAAACCATTTTCCTCAAAGGACAGTCTTCTATCCATTTGATAAGGAGCTTCCTGGATTGGGAATGCGTCCCCAATGAATAGTACCTGTCAATCAGGTGATCTAAGGTATAATCACCTCTGCTTGGGCCAGATAGAACCACTTGTCTCCCTCTACGAGAAAACCCAATCAAAAAGTATATGCCATCTATATCAATAGTCATTGTGTCGGTCCTAACCATGAAATGTTGCTAGTCAGGGTCCCAGGTATCAATGATGTACTCTAGAAGGCATATATAGGCTTTCATCCTAGGCACCCTAAAGTATTTGAGCAATCCACAGTTCTGAAGAGCTACCATAGTAGGTGGGTCATTAATGGATTGGAAATACTCCATTTCATTCCCAGGTTCTTTCCAAATTACCATGGTTTGGATGCTTTTTGCACCTACAAAACATTGAGAATATGCATTAAAACACACATCAGGGTTGGAGGAAACATAAAAAACAATTTTTTTATGGTTAAAGATGGCGGTTTTTTTCCCTAACCACAGTTCCTTTCCTTTTGTAGAGAGAGCGCCCGACGCTCTTTCTAGCTGTGGAAAAATCACCTATGGCACATTTGTCCCAGCACCACAGAGCGTCCTTGTCAGGCGCTTCATAAGGCACATGGCTATGATTTAAGTTATTTTCGTCTTTTTAAATACTTAGGGTAAAAATGAAAAAGTACTAAGAGTTTTTTACACTTTTCACATGCTCATTAAAAACCAGTAAAAGAGTGTGGAGTCCACTTTTTCATCTTTTTCAGACTCGTAAAAACTTGCTAATGAAAAAGAGAACCCATTACGGATCTATATTTAAGCTCTTTTTAGTCTCCTTAAAAACACAAAAAGATTTCCAAGAGAACTTGTTGCATTCACGCTTGTAAAAGTATAAGAATGGTCTACTAGTCGGTGGTAGATTATCTCTTTTTCAGACCGATTAGGTTTATTTACGAAAAAGGAACGCTCTGGTTGATAACAGCTACAAGATTCCTTCCAGGCATTATTTTATACTTTTCTGGGCCTTAGGGAATAAATTGATGAAAAATGACCTTTTTGGAGTCTCCTTGTGTCTTCCTCCAAACTCTCTAAACATGAACGATACTGATTTCACTTTCATCAGACTCATAAAATCAAATGATGTTGGACCCTTTCTAGGAATGAAACCCTCATTTCTCAGGTTCATAAAACATGCGAGAATGGACTCATCACTAGATGAGATACAACGAGTGTTTGTTACCCTCTTTGAACTCGTAAAAAAAAAGAGGAAATCATCCTTCGTGATGGGGAAATTAAGGAAAAGGGGAGTATTTTTGCATTTTGTTTTATGGGAGCTCATAGTCCACCTTTGAACATGACACATGTCTGCATTTACATCTCTGAACAGTTGGGTATTCAACTTGTCTTCAAGTCGATCCACTTTCATGAGTCACTTGACTCCTTTTAGCCAATTTGAAGAATACATTGTTGTATTCCTTGCATTACACCTTCTTTCTGTCTCATCAAGTCAAATCTTCCAAGTCATGTGT